>JARHVA010003291.1:925000-1207500 GCA_037957365.1 Torreya grandis
GGAACACCACTGAAACTATAACTAGCATGGCTCATCCTCTTATGCCTTTGTCACTCTAACATAACTCATCTAATAAGGTGGGATAATCAAAGGTGCCTTCATGTATAAAAATACAAATTATTTGGGTAAGTGGTTACATATATGTGATAATCCCACCAAGTATAGTGTCAAGTAATTTAGCTCTAGTCCTTCACTTATAATGTGATTGGCCAAAATGGACAAGTATCTATTATGCCCATGTAGGACATATATATGATATGATCCCTATTAATGGTATCAAATAAAGGAACATGATGAATATATCACATTGTAAGGAGTTTAACCCATCTCCTAATCTAAGGGATATGGTCATCTAATACATGAAATAACCCCATGCGTTTGTACATGGGGAACCTCTCATATATCCAGTTAGCAAAAAAAATCATAAGACCCATAGTTTTTTTTCCATGTTTAAGTAAAATGTATAAATAATGAAAGAGACACACCCATACTATACATATTATATCATATAAAGTGCCTTGATCAATCTAGACTGACACAAAGAAATAATATACATAAGCACCACCCCACTAGACTTATTACATAGCACAAACATATTAATAAGTTCTATAAGGGCCTTCTAGATGTCCAAAATGTATGATACATAAACCAAAATCATTTTATGATGATAGTATTATCATCATACTAATCATATATCATATCCCATTAGTATAGGTGTCTCCTATCATCAAATAGTTATGGCATATCACATAGCATCAATATATTAGTAATAGGTAACCCTAATGTGGCATGTACATACTCTAAGGTAATCAACACCTCTATCACATCCCCCTCCACCTCCCACCTAAATGTGCTTTTAGTCCTCTCCTATCACCACATAAACATGATGATAATATTAATGTGTAGAGGAATACAACACATCTCTAAGATGATTCCAAATCCAAGCACCACTAACTAATTCCTATTTTCTACTGATAATCTCTCAAAAATATTTGATAACCACCTGACATCCATGTTTCACCAAAATTTTCTATCTCTAAAAATATCAACCAAAAAAGCATACTCATATTTTTATCTAAGAATATGAATGGAAATTATGAACAAAAGTGAAATCAAAATCAAAATCAAAATGGTCCATACATTATACTATATTGATTACTTTATTAGTTTTATAATACACTGGCCTTATTATATAATACCAAACACAATAAATTTTCAACTACATTAACCATACCTTATGGTACCATCCATGGAGAAAATTAGTTGTACCATCCATACCCTATAATATTGGTGAACATATTTTTATACTGCATTGACCATAACCTATGATATCAACCGCGCTTTATTATTTATATGGTAAATTCTAACATTTAGTTATACTAACCAAGCATAATTATTTAATAGTACTAGCCATACTATATGGGGTCTTCCATTATATTATATTCATATTACACCAACCATACTCTATAGTATTACCTGGGATCTTATTCAACTTTACCATTCATACCCAATAATATCAGCTAGTATTTGAAATTCACTCTTACCAATTATATCAGCTCAACTGATGTAGATGTTTGAGGGCAATGATTTATTTCCTTAGCCCTATTAAAATCACTTGGATCTAATTTTGAATTATTTTCAATTACCCATTACCCACCTTAATTTTTTTATATAGTTTTATCTTTTTGGGAAAAAATTTGCTACATGGATTTTTTACAACACTTGAATTTCCTAAATATAGTTAATTTTACTAAAAAAAGATAAAACTAAACATTAATTTCACCATGTTTAATAGGGTTCTAGTGGATTTTGTGATGACACCTCCTACACCTTCACCTCCTCATTTGTGATCCATCATATCTCCTAGTGTTATTTTTAGACACCAAAATCTTTAATTTTCTAAAAATAGTAAATTCACATTTAAAATTGATTTTACATTAATATAGTAAAAACATTAAAAAATTGAATTTTTTAATTATTTATCACAATATTCCATATTTTCCCATATATATATATATATATTTATATATATATATATATATATATATATATATATGGTCCTTAACAGAAATTGAAAGAATCCTTATTATCCTAGTGAGATAGGAAAAATTTAGGTTCAAATAGATTTATTTTTCAAAAAAACTTATTATTTATCTTATTTTTGAAGTCCACCATTCTTTTTTCTCAATGGTTACCTTTTATCAACTACAAAACACAAATCATAACCTCTAAGATCAATAAGTGAATGCATGTCTTTCAATTTATTTACTTTTAGTTATTTCTAGTCATTTCAACATTTGTTTTTAGTTATTCTCTTTAGTGTTGCTATGATTCTATCCCAAAAAACCATCTTACATTACACTATTGTGACACATGATGACCTTTGGGTGGGGCATATGTATACACCTTATATTTTAAATTTTCTCACATTGTTTTTATTGAAAGTAAAAGAGAATTTTAGAGGGACCCTACCCATACAAAATAGCCACCACCATGGCTAAGAACATAAAACAAAGAATTAAAAAAAAGAGTAAGTAAAGACATGTCCTTAGGAATAAAACAACATAAAAACAATAGATAAATAACTGACACATAACCTTCTTTACAAAGCATGGAAAATTAACTATGGGTTTTCTTCCATTCCTCATATGTCATGAACCACTCCTTAGTCATACTCTAGAAGTTCTTATCTAGTCCACTTAATAGGTTGTGCTTCTCATTCATAGTGTGACCCCTTTGATCTTATTCTTAGGCCTGGTACCATCCTCAATGTCTTTTTCATTATTATAAAACATAGACAAACCTTACATACTTTGCATTTCATTGTTAACCTTAACCTTGATAAAACTTAGAAGAAAATTAAGCTTATCCTTGAGATCTTTGTTATCCCTTTCTAGCATGGTGCAATACTGTATTAATAAGAAGCTCAATTTGAGTATATATTTCCTCTTCTTTGTCCCTCATGAAAAAAATTCCATCCATCCTATTGAAATTATTAATTTACTACTTTAGGAGAGTATGATCCTTCAAAAACCATCAAAGGAAAGATTTATGTAGGTTCACTTCATCCTTTAGTTTTTCCAATCTACTTTGATTATTAGCCACATACGTCATAGAATTAAAATCAAAGTTGGACTAAACATTAGGTTGAGGATCACCAGTCTTTACACCAACATTTTTTTTAATACCTCTATTACCTAATACATTCTACTTTTCACCTTCCTTAATGAAAGGAAAATTAACCTTGATGGAAGTATCCTCAATAGTATGCTTGTCACTCTTGGTACTAGTATGTTCCTTGAGATCAATCACTGAATGTGGATCATAAAAGGGTTGATCATTTAATTTTCACTCTTACCTATAGTATACCATTATATGATGCAAAATTTGTTCCTCAACCTTCTTAGGTTTAAGCTTAAAACTACTTCTCAGAATTCATTTAGAAGGCCCAATAGGAGAAAGGTTCATATTCTTCTTCTTAGTAATCTGATACTAAGGAATGGGGTTATATGCCTAAAGAAACTTGTATATAATAAAATGACCACTTGATGTAGTGGATCTATTTTCTTAACCAATTTAACCTCATTGACATAGTGTTCCAATGAATGAAGTATATAAAAATGAATGAAAATGGGGATATTGTGATGGAGATAATTAAGGAATGGAAGATTATAGTAATGCATTACCTTGTAGTGTCTATCAAGGGTGACATACCTAATGACTTGGTCAGCCACTTCATTAAAAGGATTTAATAAATCCTACCTTTTAAATCCACCTTGAAAATCTATGAGAATCTCATCACCAACCATAAAGTTATCCTTCTCCTTCTCAAGGTTTCTTGTTAGCCTTATATACTTATTCTCTTAGATCTTGAGCCTTGTAACCCTGTAAATAATCTCCTCAATTATTTCTACCAAAATATTATGGATTTTTACCACCCTATCAACCTAATTATTATCATATTGATGTGAGAGATACACATCATATCCACAATGTGATCAATGAAACTGGTAATAAACCTTGTGTGGAGTATTTACCAAAAATCTAGCTTCTTTATAATATGGTAAACATTCATGGGTTCCACTCTATTCATATCTCCTCCCATGGTAGAAAACCTATTAACAAATTTTCCCAAAGTTACAATCAAAGGAAACTAAAGTTATTTAAACCATAAATGACAATGGCTTTGAGATTCTTAACAAGTTTGTTGACTGAGTAATGATGGGAAATCTTATATTGGTAATTACTTTTATTAAATGCCTTATTATTACTTTTCACATGTTACTTGCCCTTATAAAATCATGGTATGTTGTGCTAACCCTAACTAGGGTTGTGATGTTATGTTTATCCTTTCTAATGATATCATTGATATGATTAGGTTGATCTTCCAAATTATTATAAATTCTGAACTCATTGGCCTCTACCCATCTATTGGTAAAGGAGTCAACCAACATATTACCTCCCCTATAATTATGTTAAAAGATAACCTTCTAAAAGCCACTACTTAGCTGAGTTATTTCCTCTATAATGTGTAATATGGACTAAGTAATCATATTATTCTAGTTGATATAATTTATAATATTGAGAGAATCCCCTTTAGTGTAGATACTTTTACAACCTAGATCAAGAGCCACTTGAACCCCCCACAAGGTTGTTAATGCTTCCAAGAATTTATTTGTTTGGAAGCTAATGCTTCCTTTATAAGCAGTGATAAGCTCTCCTTGATTGTCTCAAATAATCCGTCCTCCTCCTGAAAGTCTAGGGTTGCCTTTAGACAACCTGTTAAAATTAAATTTCACCCAATTAGGTTGGGGATCTACCCATATCATAATTCTCCTCAAGGTAATCTTAGGATCCACCAGAGGCATGTTCTCAAGGTTGAACTACCACTCCCTAGTAATATTTTCCTCAAATGGCAAGAAGGGAGTCCTTTTTCCCCATTCTTTTTAATTTTTAGATAGAAGGGAAAATATATTATAGACACTCTAAAGAATGGAATTTTTTTATTTTGGAGTATCTTAATGTTTCACTCCTTCCAAATGCCTCATCAAAGATGAGGGAAAGCTAGATGCCAAAGCTCCTTAAGTTCTTTGTTGACAAAGGGACATGACCAAACATATAAAACCTCAATGATAGATGGAGAGAGAACCCAAAAAGCACTAAATTTTTTTAATAGAGATCCCAAAATATGAAAGTGTATACACAATCAAATAAAATGTGATAAAAAGATTCTGAGTCATCCTCACATAGCACACATCTATTAACCATAGTAAGATATCTTTTACTTAGATTATCCATTGTGATAATTTTTTTCTAAATACTCAACCACATGAATATGTTGATTTTAGGAATAATATTTTTGTTAAAAACTTGACCCAAAAGATTACCCCTCTCTATAAAATTTTGAAGCTTCAAGTAACCAAAATTGACATGATAGTTCCCATCCACTGAGTCAATCTAAACCAATTCATCCTTCCACTAAATATTTGTTATATAATTACCCTTGAGGATGAAATTAATATATTAAATAATGATGGATAAAAAACATCAACATTGTCAAGTTTCAAATGTTTCCAACATTTCTTACCATTATAAAATTAAATATAATCTACCACCATATCTCTTGAAACAAGTGAGATGGGAAGGGAAATTTTATGCCACAATTCAAGATTCTTCATGGAGTGATTTAGAATCCAAGGATATTTACATAATATAATATTTTTTCCTTTCCTATCTTCCACTTTAATCCATTTAGTATAGTATCCCTATTATTGGAAAATAAATTCCAAATTTCTAAACCTTTGGTAAAGGTAGCCACCGTGAGGAAGGAAATAGAAGGTCTAGAGCCTAGATATTTGACACAAAAAATGTTATCCCAATGATTTTATTCCTTAAATAATCTCCAAAAAAAATAACATGACTAATTCCATATTCATGGAGGAGAGATTTATAATACCTAACCCTCTAAAGGATTTTGATAGGTAGAACTTATCCCATGCCACTAGAGGGAATTTACGAATATCTTCCACTCCCATCCATAAGAAGTTTTTTTGGATTTTTCAAATTTTTTTCCTGTATATACTTGGGAATTTTGAAAAGGGACATAATGTAGAAGAGGAGGATTTGTAACACACTTTTGATGAGAAACACTCTACCTGCCTGAGAAAGTAATGCCCCTTTCCAATCGAAAAGCTTAATTTAAAACATTTTAATTAGAGGGTCCCAAAATTCAACATTCATTCTCCCTCTAAACAAAAACATGCCTAAATAAGTTGAGGGAAAATATTTGATCTATAAATTTAGAATATGAACCATTTTCATTTGATGGAGACCCACTGCATTCACAAAAAATAAGTTACTTTTGGAGTAGTTAATCAATTGCTTAGAGACAACCACATAAATATCTAGAATAATATTTATTTTCTTGGACTCCCTAACTAAATAAGAATAAAGAATAATCATATCATCAACAAATTATTAGTGAAGAGATCACTGAGCCTAGGAGGCTAGTTTTAAACCCTTAAATGTGCCTTGTGCAAGTGCATTTATAAGATTCCTACTAAGAGAATATGCCATTATAATGAAAAAGAAGGGAGACAGAGGTCACCCTATCTAATACCATGATTGCTTCAAAAAAATATTATGAGGAAGCCATTAGTAATGATAGAAAACATGGTCATTGAGATGTTGTAAATCAACCTTCTTATATGCTTATGAAAATAAAATTTCTTTAAAACTGAATCCAAGGAACCCCAGTCAACTCTATCATAATATTTGGCCATATCAAATTTAAAAATCATACTTGCTTATTTATTTTAAGTCATGGAGTGTTCCATCTCATTTATTACCATCATACCATACTATATTTGCCTCCTTGTGACATATCCCCCTTTATTAGAACAAATAATTTTATTCAAAAATGGTTGAATCCTCAATGCCAGAACCTTCATTAGTATTTATAAATAGAATTAAAAATGTGAATAAGCCTAAAATATTTGAATTTAGAGGCCCATTTTTTATTGGAAATGAAATATATAAAGGCATTATTAAACTCTCTGAGAAGTTTTTTGGATGAAAAAAAATCATCCACTACTACCCATAAATCTTGCTTAATAATATCCCCATAATTTTGGAAAAAAGCCATTAGAAAGACATCCAATCTTGATGCTTTGTCTTTGTTCATTAAGAAAATTATTTCCTTAATTTCCTCTTCCATAACATACTTCAACATTATAGCATTATCATTTTCAATAATAAGAGTAGGGACATGATGAGTCAAATCTCTGTCAAGAATCGAGTTGGGAGCAAAAAGATCTTTGAAGAAGATCACATATTTTTCTTAAATTTCAATAAGATCGGTATGTAGGGAGCCATCCTCATCAAATATTTTAGCAATTATGTTATCAATTTTATTCTTGAGCATAGTTAAATGAAAAAAATTGTGTTTTAATCACCCTCCTTCAACCTAGTAGACCTTGATTTTCATCTCCATGAATAATCCTCTTAGTTAATAATGGAATGAAAATCTGCATCTAGCTCCTACTCCTAATGAAGGATATGGTCACCAAGTCCTTGAGAGGTGATACAATCTACAAGAATAAGAAACTTTAATTTTATATTCTCTTTTTATTGGAATATATTACCAAATTCTTTGTGATTTCAAACATGGATTTTATTCTTAACATTTTTTAATTTTGAGTAAATTTAAACATAGTTGTCCCTATAACATCCACATTCCACCATTCATTTATTCTTACTAGTAACTTTGGGTGAGATAACCACATATGCTCAAATCTAAATGGTTTTTTCTAATTTTTGAATCTTGTTAAAATGTTTAGCACAAAAAAATTATGATTTGAGCCTATCTTGGGAAGTTATGATAAGTAGAAATATTGAATACTAAACTAATCAGGGGAGATGATAACATGATCTAATCTTTTTTGAGTAAGATTATTACCAATCCTATTATTCAACTAGGTGAAAGGGTATCCTCTAAGCTCGATATCAAACAACCCATTGACAATAATGAACTTAGCCATATTTTCCATATTATCTGAGAAGTATTAGACACCCCCTTTATTCTTTAATACACTAATTGGGGTATTTAAATCACCCAATAGAATCCATTTTATATTTTTACATTATTTTTTGAAAGAAACTAGATCACTCCATAGTCTTCTATGTCTAACAATCATATCAGGAGCATAAATATGTGAAATAATCTAAGAAATATCCTATGAAGGATTAGTAAACAAAATAGCTATATGGTGCCTATTTTCAACAATAATTTCACCCTTTACCCTCTTATCATCCTAAAATGTTTCAATGCCTCAAGATGCTCTTTCAGATTCTATATTAGCTAATATTGCCTCCTTCTAAAATTGATCTTTTGCTTGCTTCAATATGCTACTAGCCATTTTTATTTTTTGGATTGCAAAAATCACTAGTTGATTAGTAATCCTCATCTACCTAAAATTTTTATGTTTGTTAAGATGTTGTAAACCCCCAGTATTCCATTAAATAACATTCATTGTTCCTATCTATTCTACTACCTTTTAGATTCTCTACTTGGTTTGAGATTTAGAACTGATTGATAGCCATTTACTATGTCATTATCTATTTTATTCTTTCTAGTCTCAACTGAGGAATATCTTCTTTTTTTGTTTATTAAACATGTATATTATTGCTTATTATACCCATCTAAAGTAAAATCCTTCCCATCATTAGTATAATTCAACTTAAATCTTAGGGAGATACAAGAAGAAGATAGCCTATTAGAGATTTCTTTTTTCTCCATTTCATTTTATCACTTTATTGATGCTTTCTCTTGTAGTGTATTTTTGGTCCATCAATCTCCCTAAGTTTATGTAATAAAGGGAACTCTAGAAATGGGGTTGGATAAGATTGTGGTACTTTGTGAGAGGTGTTTACATACCATATTATTGCATAATAATTATTATCAATCTAACCTCCTTAAAGTCTCTTTACATCTTACCTTTTCATCTAATTTCCATATATATTTGTTAGCTTCCCTATATCCTACTATATCGACCTGGTGGATATAATCTATTTCTTATTTTATCTTCCTTTTATTGTATCAGCTAGCTTCATACAATTATAAACTTTTCTTATATCATTTATTTTTCATCAACCTCATTACTATTATATTCTATCTACTAACATCTAAATATTATATCGACCTATATGATACTATTAGGTTATAGTTTATGATTAGTTTTGTGTATTTGAGTTGATATATAGGGCTCATATTTCATTCCTAAGAGATATATCACATTTATACACTCTTATTACACTCACATTTCTACCCTTAAAAAGTATTTGGTAGATCTAGAGGATTTAGAACCTTATCTTTAAGGTCTTGTCTTATGGTGTCATTGAAGCTCAATAAGAGGATTCTTTTAGAGATCCTATATAAGGATGTTCAAATTTTCATATTACCATTTGATGTATTCAACATAAACCATCTCTTTAAAATTTCCATTTAAACTAAAGTAGCAGATTAAAGAGCTGACAGGTCCACCCAAAAGTGTCTATATCTCTATACTCTTTCCTCTACTTATTATGTGATTAGACATGTTTATTGCTTTGTGGATATATGTGTGTCTTTTTAGTTAGAATATTACTTATACTAAAGGACTTAGGTATAAATAAATGGTTATTTAGGCTTCCAATTTATCACTTTAAGTCTCATATACCCCCATTTTTTTGACCATTTTGAATTACCTAATTTTCAAACACTTACCCATCATTTCATGTTACTTGCATCTTTAAAATCAATTATCCATCATTGAGCCCTAGTGAGAGATATACCCTATTTCATAGGATTAGGATTTAGAACCCTTTACTATTTAAATTTGAGTGTGTATTACCCCTTACTAGTTTTATAATTATTACAGGTCCTTAACCACCTATCTAAGTATACACAAGCCTTGTTGATTGACTTTATTTCAGTCCTAGTCTATTGAGATAAATATGATAATTTTATGTCATCCTAGATCATGCATGGAAAACATAAGTTTGAAAATGGTAAGTATAAAAATATGAAATATTAGTCTTAATGGTATTCATTTTCATTAATTTATCTGCATTATTGGAATAATGAGGGTTAATCATTTTTTTAACAATGTTATGGTTGTGAAGAGTTTTTAAGTTGATTGTTAGTTTGGAAGTGGGTTTGAATTAGATGGTAATTTGAGAATTTACTTGGTAAATTTATTCATTTTTAAACTTATATTTATAATCCTTATCTTCCTTAACATAGATTTGGTGACACTCTCTAATCATATCTTAATGATAAAAGTTTTTACTAGGTAGAAACTCATAGGCTAAGTGTTTAATTTGATTAAAACATTCATGAGAGTATCCAAAATTATCATGGAACAAGTATTTTTTTTTTTTTGGGGGGGGGGGGGGTCATACCAATGATTATTAGGATGGGAAGTATCGACATCTATAGATGATGGTCTAGAAAGAATTTTCATAATCTCATCAAGGGTAAGATGTTGGTGGACCTCAAAAGTGTGGACTTATGAGAGAGGGGGACAATGTTGGAAAATAATTACTATTATAGGTTGGGAAAGATTTAATTTATTAAATATTCCTATAAAAATAACATGTATGGTTCATGTAGAAACATAATTTAAAGAGACACCATCATTTGTATCATTATTATCTTTAGGTATCATAAACATTCAAGTTTCAAGATTAGGTTTGGAAGGATCATCTTGTATTAGTATTTAATATTATCATTTAGATTGATATAAGGATTCCAAAAATTATCTTCAAGAAAGAGTCAGTATAATGTATTGTAGTTTGGCATTAAGTGTATTAGTAAACTTAAAAAGATGGAAATCATATTTTTCTCAATTTTGATGGATAAGGCTTGCCAACATTTAATAAAATATTATTAATTATCATTTTCCACTTGATTAAAAATAATGAAGTGAGATAAATTATTTTTAAGTAATTCATTTGATTGAAACTCTTTGTTGTACTCAACATACCCAGTTCTTTTTTGAATAGGGACCCACTATTTTTTAAAAGGTTTAGTCCTATCTTAGAGACATTATTTCATAATATATTTATATGTTTTAGCTAACTTATCTATTTGTTAAACATAAATGGACATGTTTTACTTATTTTGAATAACATATTAATAATATTTGGAAGATTTTCATATAGATACGTTTTTGAAACTTGCATAATTTTTAAAGTCTCAGGCTTCATAGACACTAGTCTTTAGAACTTTTGTTTACAAATAGATCTTAGGCATTATTTGATCATTTTTACCTATATTAACTTTCATGAAAATTTTATTTGAAAATATTGACCACTTTTTATCCTTAATCTTAGAAAGGTATCAACTTGAGTATTGGGATCTTTGGTCTATTATGAAAACCTCATAGTTGTCATGTATTTTGAAGAATCATGGAAAATTGAAGGACCATTCATTGGTTGTCAAGTGAAATAGGTATGAGTCTCATTTTTTGTCATGGTCATGTCTCAATTTAATCTTGTGTTAATTCTACACATGGTGTGTGAGTATCTTTTGATGTCTTTAACAATGAATTAAAGTGGTCTTATGATCTAGACCCAATGATCTAAGATAGTTTAAGATGGTAGTTGATGACTCAATGTGATATTTTTGGATGTATTTAATATAATAAATCATGGTGGGGTATAATCCTTAAAAAGGTTGATGAACATACATAAAATCCTCATGAATAACTTTTAGGAAGCTATAAGGTACTTTTCCATTATATTCATTAGCAAATATTCTTTGTGAAACTATTTGTATGTGATCTAAAAGTAAAGGTTTCGGTCTTTAAATGGAAAACTATGACCTTAAAATGCCACCAAAATTACCCTATGCTCATTATATTACTTAGTCACATGGTTCTTACTTTGAAAGTTTCTCTTCTATGAGCTTATAAGGTTCTTTGGCCACCAAAAGAACTCCCACATGTGAAATATCCCTCCTTTTTTGCTCTCTAGAATGTATTATTATGTGAAGATGCCTTTTTAACCCATATTAATCCTCATGTTTCCATAAAATGGTGGTTTGAAATTTAAATAAGAGGAAATGATGGATAATTTGTAGGTGTTGATAGTATTTTTGGATGGTATGGAACTATACTATATGAATTTACTTAGAAAAATCCATGAATATCCAATAAGGACTTGTTATAGACACATGGTGAAGATATTAGAAGGTTTTAAGGCTTCAGAATACCAAAACTGATGTGTTTTGTATGGCTTGTTCATTGGTAAATAACAAGATGACCTAAATTTTATGTTCATTCCATATGATAGAAAGAAAGAAAATCTGAGCTCTTGACCAGAGAAACTAGACCTCATGACCTTCCAATAATGGATATTGGTTTCTATTTTTGTCTTTTTAACTTTATGAGCAAAGATTAAAAACTTAAGGGTTCTAATCACTATTTACATCTACACAAGGAAAGAAGAGTGGTATAATTTTGTGAAGTTTCTATCTATCTTAGTCATATTGGTGCTTGATCTAGGTTCTTCAAGTCTTGAATAGACATTTCATGGCTTCAATAATATTTTAATACACTGAAGGAGTGCATAATCTGTAGTCTAGAAGTAGTTAGGAGAGGTTTTATGGTTCAATGGATGATCCATGATTGTTAGGCACAATATTATGTTGTATGTGAGGTTTCATCGAAGATCATATGTATTTATTGAAGGTTTCCCAAAGTATTACTCAAGATCTCATACCTTAGAAATCACCAATCTACCTCAAATTCCTTCATAGTCTCAATTTAACATATGTTAAGGTATTTTGATGAATCCTAGGTTTCTTTTACATGGTGTATACCTATTTTAGATCCTAAAAACTATAATATTATATTAAGGCATATGCATTGAGGTGTCCATGATCCTTTAAGACTATTTTGAAGTGTGAATTCATGTTTTTTCTATCCCCCATGTTTCATTCCATCTCCACAGTCTTTCACATTGCCATTCAACCATTATAAAAGTTTATCATTCAATCTCCACTCTCAGTTTCCATATCCTAGTAGCATCATACTCACATATCATTATTTATTCACATTCACCTCATGGATCCACTACTTTAGAGGAGTTAAGAGTGTTTGGTAACTATTATGGTCATGAAGTAAGTTATTATAATCATATAAAATGTGAAATTGGATGACTTAGGCATGGCTAATAGCACCCAACCTATAGGTCCTCTTTTTTCTCACTCAACCCTTCTTGGCTAGACTTTCATTAATTCCTAATCACTCATAACTTCTTAGACATAGCTTTTTGATACCTAGGTAGCCCTTTTAGACCTAGATCCATCCCCCTAGGTCTCATCTTCCTAGGACAATAGCACCCAATTTGGATAGGAATGGTAGAACTTAGGGGTTTCCCATTTTTGGCACTATTGTCTAAGTTCACATCAGCCTCAAACAGTCAGATTTTCTTGAATTATTACCTTTTCCCTTATTAGCCTAATGCAAGATCATCTAACCCATGATCATTAGTTTCTCTATAAAATGCCATTCGATGTCCATTTTGAAGGGTTGACACTCATTCATAGGAAAAAATCAAGAATATAATCAAGTACACTAGACCACTCTTCCTTATTCTCTACATATAGGCTTCTAAGACCAATTCAAGCCTATTCAAGAACTCATACTAGTCCTTAGTCATCCAAAGTACATTATAGTTTTACATCTAGTTGTATACATCACATAATTTCACTAAGAACTTCAAATGGGAAAACTAAATTAGCTTGATCCCTCTTTGAAATATTAGAATGTAGGTAGCATGCCCACATATGAGGTGTGAAGTACATCTAGTGTATCCTTTACATACTAACCCCTCCTCTCTTTCCCATGTTTTTTACACAAGTTTAAGTATTAGGATATCCTAAAGTTTTTAAAGATTTAATCAGACACATAGTAAGCTCTACACAAACCCAAGTTCAATATTTCACTAGTAGGGTGTCATAGGCCTACCAATTAGAACCCAAAAAGCTAGACCACTAGGACAACAACACTGAAAGTGGACACCAATGTCAAAAGTGGACTATAACACCAAGTAGTAGGGTGTCTTGAGTTTGGTTCTCTTGTCCAATCCAAACATATGGTTTTAGGTCTTGTTTATCATAATATACCATCCCTATACAACAATTTCTAGACCCTACATCATCTATTTCAGCCCAAAATAAGCTAAGTTTGATTTATTCACACTTATTACAATTTTTAGAAAAGGTAAAATACATATCTATTTACACAAATCAATAAGGCTAATTGAGACACATTAATTATTTATTTAAATTTAATCATACCTTTATTTTCTTAGGAATCAAACACTTAATTCCCATAAAGAATAAAATATTTGGTGAACCTGACATACTTCAAATTTTCACATAAAAACCCTAGAAATCCTAGGGCTATTTTTTTTTTTGAAATATTTTACTAATTTTTCCTGAATTAAAAAATTAGAATAGTAAATATTAATTGAAATATTTTTAATAAATTCACCCAAACCCTAATTTTCACATACTATGTCCTATTTGCATACAAACACTTTCAAACAACTAGGAAAAATATATTACTAATTTTAGAAATATTTTGATGTTTTTCCTAAATTTTTCAAGCTTAATTCTAAAAATTCATAACAATTTTTTCAAATTATTAAACTAATTTTGAAAAAAAAATTTAAACCCTAGTTACATCAAATACATTCTTAGTTATTTTTTAGTACTTTTTGCATCATTTTCTAAAAATTTAGATGCATATCTAATTCACAAAATCAAAATCAAAATTTCATAGTGTTTTACAAATAATATTTCTCAAAAATCTATAGTTACATATACTAGCTCCTTTTTGCTTGTTGAGGTATCACCTTACATGTTTGATAGCTAAGTATCTTTTTTGTGCAAATTCTAAATCACTATTTTTTTAGAATTTACATTTATTATATTTAGTACTATCCCTTTCTAGCACTTTGTCTATTAAAACCTATTACAAAACATTTAAACACATTTAAAATGTTATTCATACTTTACCAATGGCCCAATATACTAGTTTTTATGAAACTAATAAAAGAGAACTTCAAGAACTCTTAACCAAATATCCAGATATGCAAGATGATGTGATTAAAATTTTACAAGAAGAATAACAAAAATTAACCAATGGAAAATATTCTCAAACCATAGATAAACCACTTATTAATGACACTATAGGGGTAAATATGTCTCAACAACCCCCTATAGTAGCCCAACCTTCTTCTATGCCACTAACTGTAACTAGTACATCCCTATCTCTTGATGTGGTAACCCTTATGAAAGAGATCCAATCTCTTCAATCCAAAGTGCAACATCTTGAGCAAGGTACCACTAGACCTACGTAGGATTTAGATTATTTTACTCTTCTGCATACACCATTGGCACATCATATTTCTTCTACACCTTTGCCATAAAGATTTATTCAACCCAAGCTTAGTCTTTATGATGGCAAAGGTGATCTCGAGACATATTTGAGAGATTTTCATGCAAAAAGTTTTGATTATGTACCCAATGAGTGGCTAATTACCAAAATATTTCCATGGAGCCTATGCTCTATAATGGTTTTATAGTCTACCAAATTAGTTATTCATAACTTTTAATCCTTTAGCATACATGTTCCTAGCACATTTTAGTATCAACATTGGTGACAAGGTTTTATATGCACAAATTGCATAATAGAAACAAAGGTCAAATGATCCTCTCATAGATTATGTTCTTAGATACAAGACTATTTTGGCTAAGCTAACTAGCCCCATGGATGATCAAGAGTTATAGGACATATTTAAATAGATCCTTTTACCAACATTACATGAATCCATTATGTTTAAAATATTCTATTCCTTCATCTAATTGTGTCATACACTTAATGGAAGAGACGTCAAGTTAATCTCAAAAGGAAAACTCAAGTATTTAAGTAATCTAGATAAAACAAACAAGAGTAATATCAAAGTCCCATACAAGGTCAAAATTAGTGACAACAAGAATTAGAATTAACCAATAGTCAATGAAACTTTAGAGCCCCCTCAACATGTAGTTTTATCAGCACCTCCTCGATGTGCATTTACCAATTTACCAGTTTCTCCAATTAAAGTTCTATAGTAGTTATTAGAATGTAACATCATCACTTCCACACCTACTCAAGAAGAAAATCTAACAAAGCCTCTTCCATGGGGATATGATCAACATGTATTTTGTGATTTTCACAAGGTACCAAGCCACACCATAAATATATGCATTAATTTGTGACATAAGATACATGACTTGATAGATGATAATCTAGTTGATTTGGGCACTTCAGTTGAGCCTCCAAATACAAATCCAAAAAAACATAAATATTTGAAAATATTTTTAGATCCATTTCCATAACATTCAAAATAAGAGAAAGAGGACACATTAGGTGTTCATCGTACATAGAATACACATCCTCCACTAGTTACATACTAGGCACCTTCAGATGAGGCACATCTTTTGAGAGGAATGATAGGTGTGTATGAGTCTAGAGTTCCAGCCAAGCCTTTGATATATTTTTTAGATTAGGAGATTGTGGAGGATGAAACAAGTTATAATGCACTTTTTCTCATAGCGCATATCCATAATCCACCTATCCATAGTGTAATCATTGACAATGGTTCCAATCTTAATATGTGCACATTCTCACTAATACAACATTTGGGTTATTTAGAGCAAGATATCAGTTTGATTGATATAGTTGTTAGTGGTTTTAGTGGGTATATTTAGAGTTCATTAGGTGAGATAATAATTTAACTACAGGTTGGTCCTACACATGTAGCCACACCATTCACTATAGTTCTTAGCACATGAGTTTATAACATAGTACTTGGTCAACCATGGATTCAAAAACTCAAGGTAATAATTCTACAATTCATAGATGCATGAAGTTCATTTATGCTAATCAAGTTATTATAGTTAGTGGAGTTCCTTATGAGTCACCACTCCCCACTTCAGAGCCATTTACTAGCTTCCAATAACCAAATCTAGTTCTTTCACTAGTTTTATCTTCTCCTCTAGCTTTTATTTGAGTTCCACTTCAAGTTTAGCCATAGTTACAACATCCATCACTAGTACAAAGGGTTCATATACCCCCATAACTTCAAGATTCTAGATAGTTTTTAGTGATAGTATTCACACCTAGATCAATTACACTTAGATCTAATATAGCTACATAAAGAGCACTTTATTAGTGAGTATCTTCTCCTACTTCCAAATAGGTCCCTAAGAGCCCTATAGTTTCATTTACTTCTTAGATTTATAAGAGGACCCCAAATTTGGCTTCCATTTTAGAGATTTTATATTAGTTGTAATGTACACACATTTTAGCTTTAAAATCTCAATCATACACTCATGCCTCATGATCAGACATGATTCAGTTATTCAACACATGACACTAGGATAGGGAGTCTCACCTTAGACTCATCAATTAATATCATTTATTCTTAGCCCTTCCTATACATAATTTAAATATTTTCAAAAAAAAACAAAAACATTCAAAAAAATTCAAAAATGCCAAAAATATTTCATTTGTATGCATTATCCATGCATTACATCACTACTATCATGATATGACTTACATTTGCTTTATTATGCTATTATATGTCAATTTTCTACATAACTATGCTTCACTTGATCTTGTTTGAGTGTGTGTAGTGTCTACCCATAGAGGGGACATTTCTACATCTAAATTCAAGACATACATTTTTATACACACCCACTGGGGGCATATTCTACATGACTACACCATCTAGGTTATGTCATTCTTACACCACACACTCTGAGTTATCATGTTGACGTACATTAATTTGTAGCTTACATAGAATACTATATCAACATCTCACTAGTATCTAACACTTATGTATTTATTAACATATACCTAGTCTTGTACTACACATGTTTTGCATACTCTCACATTTGCTTTGATTAGTTAGATGTGTCGATCTCTTTCCAATTTTTATATGCTTTCTCTGATTACTTAACATATCTTGTGTCATTGTATTTTCAATTCTAGTTTGTGCCTTAAGACATTTTTCAATGTCTTTTACTTTTTTTCATGTGTGTGCCTTAGGGAATTTGCCAATATCCTTTGTTTATAATACTATATGTGCATGTGGCCCCTGTGCTAACTTTGCTTATTTCACTTGTATGTGTATGTGGCATTTTAACATGCCTTCCATGTTTATTTCCAATTTGAATGACATGTGACCATGTCCCTTATTTGCATGGCCCCTTGGCCCATCTACTATGCTTCTTGCTTCTTTCTTTTTTACTTGTTGCTTTTCAAATGTGTGTAATGGCATGATCTATATCATTCATTTTCTTTGTTTTCTTGGATGCCATGATGGAAATCATGCTCCATCCCTAAACCTAACAACTAATAATTAACATTTCTAGTTCTAGTTTAGTGCTTTTTCCATGCTTTCACATTATTATATCTATCAAGGCATACCCCTAGTGATATAATAATATATCAATACAAATATTTTCTATATCTTGAAACATATTATCAAATATCAAATTCTATATCATATATATATTTAGATTAACACACTTGCACGACTCTTTTCTTCTAAGGGCAGTCATTACAGGTTTATCATTCCTATCCTCAAAAGAGGGGGAATCAAATAGGGGATTTATCACATAGATAAAAACTCATAGCAATATAAATAATAGCATTCAGAATAGTCAGCATAGAATCCAAAGTTCAAATTGGTTAAATTAGAGTAGAAAAATAGAAATAATCTCATATCAATAGTTAGTTTTCACACTATATGACAACACCAAAAATGGATAGTAACATTGGAAATAGATAGTAGTACCAAAAATAAGGGTGTCCATAGTTTATCACTCCTATCTAGGTAGCAAAACATTAAAGGTTTCTAGAAATAGGCAAAAAATTTAGTTTAGGGATAGTTTTTGCACTTTTAGATCCTTCAGATTCAGTAGTTTCAACACAATTTTATTAGATATAGGGGCTTATCATGTGTGATATAATGGTTCTCAATTTTATTTTAGATTGGGCATTTGACATAACTTTTAGATCATAATCCATGTTCTAGACATCAATGATTGGGGGCAATGTGTAGAGCACATTGATCTTCTTTTGTTTCCAAGTTTAGTTTATTCTAGACATTTTCAGTAGTTATGTACCTTACTCCATTTATAGGTGGTTGGCATCACATTCAAGTTAAACTTTCATATAATTTTATATTTTTTAGTACCTAAGTTTCTAATTTGGATTTCACATAATCTTAATACATCAATTTTAGAGTGGATTTCATAGGACACATTTAGCTATCCACACCATAGTGTTATATTTATAGCATATTCAAGGGCTCCATGAGCCATCTCATATGACATACATTCTATACTAGTATCACTTCATAGCTTCACTTCATAGGGTAATGATGGATCTAAAGTGATAGCCTTTGTATTATTGAACCACCTATTTAGAGGGATTGAACATACATTTTAGACATTGATTAACACATGCATGATTTGTAACTTCACTTAGTTGGTGATGATGGAGACAAAGGGATAGCCTTTGCATTATTGAGCCATATTTTATGTAATTGAGCACTTAGATTCATTCATGATATTACTCTTGATTTAACACATACTTAGAATAATCCAGCATCATAATAGGTTTTGCATTGGTTCACGTACTCAATGAGATGTATTCATTCCTCTCTCTTCCTTTACGTAGATTTTTTACATTATTTTCTTAGATATATCATATCTAGTAAGAACTAATCTACTTCATGTTTTTAAATGTAGATTCACAAATCACATCATGCTCTCTCTATGCACATCCAACATCACACAACTTCATGAGCTTTTCCCTTACATGTAAGTTTAGGTATGCTTTCTATTTTTCATTTATCTTAGTATTTTTCTTTGTTTCATGACTAGAATAAAGGGGGGGTAAATTTAATCATAATGTGAAATCGGATTACTTAGGCATGGATAATAGAACCCAACATATAGGTCCTCTTTCTTTCTCACTCAACCCTTCTCAGCTAGACTTTCACTAATTCCTAGTCACCTGTAGCTTCCCAGACTATGATTTTTAATACCCAAGCAGCCATCTCAAACCCAAATCCATCCCCTTAGGTCTTATACTCCTAGGACAATAGTTTCTAATTTGTATAGGATCACTAAAACACAAGGGTGTCTTATTTTTGACATTGTTGTCCAAGTTCACTTTAGCCTCAAATAGTCAAATTTTCCCAAATCCTTATCTTTTCCCTTATCAGCCTAATGTAAGCTCATCTACCCCATGATCATTAGTTTCCATATAAAAGGCCATTAAATTTTTAGTTAAAAGGGTTGGCACTCATTTATAGGAAAAATTAAGAATACAATTAAGTACACTCAAGCACTCTTCCCTATTCTCTACATACATCCTTCCAAGACCAATTCAAGCCTATTCAAGCACTCATACTACTCCCTATTCATCTAAAGTACATTACAATTTTGCATATAGTTACATACATCACATAATTACACCAAGTAGTTCAAATGGGAGAATTACATTAGATTGATCCCTCATCAGAGTATTGGTATATAGGTAGTGTGCCCACACATAGGGTGTGAAGTGAGTCTAGCATATCCTTTACACACAAACCCCTCCTCTCTTTCCCAAGTTTTATACTCAAGTTTAAGTACTAAGAGCTCCTAAGGGTTTTAAAGATTTTATCAGACACACAATGAGCTCTACATAGACCCAAGTTTCAATATTTCACTATTAGGGTGTCATAGGCCTACCAAACAAAACCCAAAAAAGCTAGATCACTAGGACAATAGCACTGGAAGTGGACACCAGTGCCAGAAGTGGAATACAATGCTGAGTAATAGGGTGTCCTATGTTTAATACTCATATCTAATCTAAAAAACAAAGTTTTA
The DNA here is from genome assembly GCA_037957365.1 of Torreya grandis. Taxonomy (NCBI): domain Eukaryota; kingdom Viridiplantae; phylum Streptophyta; class Pinopsida; order Cupressales; family Taxaceae; genus Torreya; species Torreya grandis. The sequence continues at coordinate 945,984 of JARHVA010003291.1, forward strand.
GGTCCTATTTACAATAGTATTCCATCCTTTCATAGAAATTTCCAAACCCTACATCATTTGTTTCAGCCTAGAATAAGCTATGTTTGATTTTTTCACACTTCTTACTATTTTTAGAAAAGGTAAAATACATATCTATTTACATAAATTAGTAAGGTGAATTGAGACACACTAATTACTAATTTACATTTACTTAGACCTTTATTTTCTTAGGAATTAAACACTTAATTCCCAAAAAGAATAAAATAATTATGCATCTTTAAACACTGCTTAAAGAGGTGTATCATGATCACCTACGTATGTGCTAAGAAGAGGTGAAACCAAAAATGAAAATAAGGATAAACCTAGATTTTTAAGGGGGGATTTGAACTCAAAAAAAACTTCAAGGAATGGAAAGAGAATTAGAGGGACTTGGGAGGTCTTTTGGTGTCAAGTTCAAGACCTAAAACTTGGACAAAGTCTGTACAAGGGTCAAATTATCATACATAATTAGGCCTATAATGAAGAAAAGTATATGTTCAAAATGTAGAGTAATGATTCAAAGGTAATAATGTTTTGATACTAATGATTTGGATAAATTAGAGGCAAAGTGATGGGTATGGAAAATTAGAGGTAGACCCTAAGTATGGAGAACTCAAACTAGGGAGTAAAGCAGTGTTTGGATGGCTCTTTAGGTATGTGAAACTTAGATCAAATTATAGATTGTGAAGAAGGTGTTGTAAATATGTTTAAGCTCAATAGGGATTATACCAAATATTTAGAGTCACTTTAGAAGGTTGGTAATGATAATTCATGAGACCTTAAATAACTCTAAGTCACTCATTATCACAATTAATACGTATAATCACCTATAGGCTATGAAGAAGAGGTGTGTAAGAAGAATAAAGAAAAAGTTCAAGTACTTAATATTAATATTTTAAATGTAATTTGGTATCCTAAGTGATAATAAAACATGTGTTTTAATTCTTAGATGTGCCTCTAGTAACTACTAAAACATCCACAATGAGTCTATTACCTAAAGCTCATGTTGGCAGAGTGTAAGCCAAAGGAGATGAAGAGAGATGGTGCTTTGATAGGGTGTATAGGACTATGAAGTGACTAAATAATGATAAGTAACATTGAAATAAGGATCCTATAACATTAAAAAAGCCTTATTGGCACTCTAATACCATAGTGACAAGGTGAAAAGAAACAAACTCAATCATGGACCCATGAAGCATAAAAACTTAGGCATCCAACTAGCTAGTTTTAAGAAAAATAAGTTTTAAATCACCTATAATTAAATTAACAAACATTGATGGAGTTATGAGGATTTTTTGGAGGTATGTTGATATGACAAATGGTTTAAACTTCATGTGAAGGTTTTTTAGGTAGAGTAAAATAATGATAGTCTTCATAAATATTTTTATATTGCTCATACTCAAATTTTCATTTCAATATGCCCTTTAGGGATAACATATGCAAATAGGCCTTAAACCCCTAAGAGACCCTACCACCATATTTAAACTAACTAATATTTATTTTCATACTAATAGTTATATAAATGGTGTGGAGAATAATTTCAAATCCTCAGGGATTTTTTAAAGAATAAATATTTATATAGGTAGATAGGTCTAAGTATTCAAAAAAGAAGATGTGTGCATGCATATATCTAGTGAAAGGCTCATTAAATCCAAAACCATGACTCCAAATTAATTAATAGAGGTTATTAATGTTTTATAATATGTATAAGATCTTTTAAAATCATATTAAAGTCATAATTCTTAGAAACATGCTTATACATATGTTTGCCTTTTGGATTCATTAGATAATAACATCAAGAAGTGACAGTATAAGGTAAGGTGGTGTCATGAGTGCACCTAAAATCTTCATGAACATAATCATTATGTTTTCATAGGGGTGTATGTCAGTTTTGAGCTATAAGAAAGATGAAATGACTGGTCATTTAGGCCTTAAGACACCAAACACAATTTAGAAAAGCTTGTTTCTTCCCTGAGAGATGACTTCACATGATCACCATGGTACATATATTTTTCATGGGAGGATGGTAATTTTATAAGAAGTATAGGGCTTATTATACTAGTGTTTCATGGCATTATTATAGACATTTGATGTCTAAACTTTATGAATGATTGTTAAGAGTCCTAAGCACTCTTAAACCTATCTAAAACCCTTATTAAGATGTGATTTGGAATAATTAAAGTAAAATAAATCCAAAAATATTGAAATAAATTTAATATCACTTAGATAGTTTATTATAGTAAGAGAGGCTCATGTCCATGGCACTTTGTTATATGGATGGTATACAAACCTATCAGAAAATAATGTTTTCTCAATGAAAAGAGTATAAGAGATGTAAAATTCAATTGAAGAAGATTCCAATAATTTAAGTCGAAGGTTTTAAACTTAATATATCTCCTCAATTCATTATATGCTCAAAACCATGCCTATAAGTACCCTGATAAGTCCCTTCTAATCAGCTAGTTTGTAGAAATGAAAGACAAGATGACCTAATCAATTGATGTGGCAAGTTTGCATATGTTTATTTATCAATAAGACTATGTTATGGTGTAAGGGTTTTTTTCATGCCTAAAAATCACTTTTTCATAGGTACTCAAGGTTTAATGCATAACTTCATGGCTGCCAAACACTAACAGTTAGGCTACTATGCCAAATTGGCCTAGAAGACCTACTTGGTCAACGAGGAAACATCAAAGTTGGTGTAAAGGGATGATGAATGAGTTAATATAGAGTAATCACACCAAGTAAATTACCATTAATTTTAAATCAATGCATAATTTATCCTTAAGTGGAAATAAATTCATATCCCATGACCTTAATGGAGGAAGGAGTCATTCTCTTAACTTGGTCTTATACTAAAAAGGAGAGGTTGTTATACACTTATGATGGCCTAATGACACCTCATATATTTTTAACTAAAATTTTATATCATGATTCAATATGAGGTTGAAAAACTCAACCACATCCTTCACCATCTCATTTCAATGACCAACAACTCATTCAAAGATCGTGTAAGAACATCAAACATAGAGAGATTTTTGGAGGACTATTTGTAACTATTTATAACTAAAGTAATGTATGAGTTAACGATGGTAATTTATAACCTTTCTCATCTATTATAAATTACATTCCCCCTCTTATTATTTCCTAATTTTTTAATGTATTCATGCCTTATGGCCTTTATTTATATCCCTCAGGATGGTATACAAAAACTCTGCTAAAATTGTAACTTGCACCTTGAGTTAATGAGAAAATATTGTTACAAACTTCTTCATGGTTTTAATTCTATTTATTGATTGTAAAATTTTAGACAATTATGATATTAATATTATTTTTTTGGTCCTCTCCTTCACCTAATACTATTTTTTCATCCTCTATAGGTCACACAAAGTGTTAAGAGATAGAAGTTGTGTTGAAGAGTGAGTTAGTTTGTAGTGTCTTTCATTGACCTCCATTCCTTGACCAAGTTTTAAAAGTTTTATATAACCTTCATTTGAAATACTCATTTTTATAATTGTATTAAGAAATTATATTTTATAATATATTACCTTTTAAATCACAAGTGTGCTTAAGGACAAGGTTAAGAGGATCATTAAAGAATTTATGCATCACCATCACTAGTATAGGTTTTACCTTTAATTTATATTTATAAATATTTTCACCCCTAAAGAAAAATAGGTTTAGGAAAAATTATTAAAATTTGATACATCAAAGGAGATATTCTCATAATCTATAGGTTTGGTCTAGTTAAGTAACCCACAACCTATAGACCAATCCAATGTTAGTTCAAGTTTGAAGGAGAACTAAATAATCTACTTCAGAGGGTAACAACTTTGGTTACTAATAGTTCTTGCACACCTAGTGGGACTACTCAATTTGAGGATTTAGAGCATATATCTATATATTTGAGTATATTATCAAGCTTTAAAGGTGTTAGAAGTAGTTTCTAGGCATTTCATGCTAAGATTGGTTAAAAGATCTTCCTCAAAAAGTAAGGAGACTAAATTTATTGAGTTATATTTAGATATAATTAAGAAAAAAGAAATCTCCTCAGTCTAATCAAAATACTACACCTCCTAATTATCCCCAAAAAACTACTTTTGTCCAAGCAAATATTTTCCAAACAAATATTGTTGTAAATCTCACACTTCAAATGACTATTCTTAGGAGACAATATTTTGTTCCTTTTAATGGTGGAAAACCCTTGAATCTCAATTAGTTTGAGGACATACCTAGTTAACAAGGGATTTTTAGAGTTGGATGAGTATCCTAATTATTATATTCAACAAATAAATGAAGAAGTGAATTAACTAGTGTACAAAACAATGTAATGAAAATCCTATTATATAATCACAAGAGAGACACCCAAAAAACATAGAGGTGGGTGGAATTAAAAGTAATGGGTGGCATAAAATTACTCTAACTGTGGAACTTACATACCTAAGTGGCTAAAACCACTATAAAAACAATATACCTTAGAAAATATCCTAAGGTAATATTAATATTCCAATACCCTCCCTTAATGACAAAACTAGAAACAAGATGAATTTTATACCTAAATTTTATGAGCTTGTTTGAACCAAGTGGTTTGGTCATTATATTAGTTGGTTTCTCTATAGTGTGGAAATAGAAGATATTGATGTCTTCATTCATAACCAACTATAATATGTAATGATGGTGAACCTCAATGTCTTTGATCCTAGCATAAAATACTATATTATTCACCATCTTTAGAATACTATTGTTATAACATAAAATTAGAGTAGTCTTTGATGACTCAAACTAGATATCCTTCAAGATTTTCTTTATTCACATAGTTTCACAAAATGCACTGACCACAACTTTGTACTCTACTTCTATTGAAGATAATCAAACTATAGTTTTTTCGAGAGTTGTCATGATGATGTCATGGTGGTGTCATGGAGATGATTTATTCATTGGATGAAGTGCTTTGATAGTCTATGTGACAATGTCAAAGTGTACAATGTGCTTGTTCTTGTATGCTTAAAGGTGGCTTGGTTGTTCTTCAGAGTTTGACTAATCAGATATGTTTAGTGTTGGGTATGGTGATTGGATCATTTGAAAGAGGTACCTAAGATTTTATCTAAGATTTTATATCTTATGCTCATAATTAGAATTCATCTGGTTGATCATAGCTTTCATATAGACACTTTGGGTCTAGTGGAATAAAATATTAATAGGTAGTTTGATGACATCACCATTACCATGTGGGAGTGAGTCAAGAGGAATTGGTCATATGGTTTTGATAATAATAGTCCCTAGATATTTCATACCAAATCTCAAGTCATGCATTGAATGGTGGTTAAAGATATGAGAGTAGAAAGTTGGCTTCTTAGTCAGAGTTCAATATTTTCCCATAGCCAAATTTGCAAAGTGGCTAGAGAGAGTTGAGTAAGCATGATAATAAGGTAAACATTAGCATTCATAAAGGTTTTAGTACATAATGATGATATGGGTTTGTTCAATTTTGGACCTAATTTATTTTTTCTTATTTTTAGATCATGTAGTGTAGTGTATCAAAATATATACATATGCAAAGTTGGGATCCTAGTTAGTGACTATGTTTTTCCATACTTAGCCACTTTTATAGTGTGGTAAGAAGAGTTGAGTGAGAATTTTATGGTTTTATATATTTCACGTGTGTAGGTGTCAAGATAAATTGATCATATGTGTTTATTTAATTTTGAGCATAGGTCTTTGTGTTAAATTTGAGTCCATGTACTAAATCACAACAAAAGTAATGGATGCTCAAAGTTGGCTTCTCGAGTAGGTTTTGACATGGTTCTCTATGAGAGAAGATTTTGAGAAGGAAATTTAATGGCATTATATCTCATAGATATGAGGGTTATAAGAGAATTATGTTAGATGGTTAGATTCTCCTTTGTGAGGAGATCATTTGGTCCAAATTTGAGATCCTACATTGAAGCACATAATAAGTTATTGAGGTAAAAAAAATGGCTACTCGTGCATATTGAAAATGCTCCCATATTTGATCATTTTTGAAAGTTTTAAATATCAAGCAAGATCAATGTTGTGTGTTTTCTCTAACGAGTCAAGAAGTAACGATATGAGGATAGCTATATGATGTTTAATGATTGTTAAAAGTTTAAGATAATGATATAATGGTAAGTGGGCATTCATATAGTTGATATAATGGTGAGAATTAATTATTAAAGGTTTGACTAATCCACAAAGATTAATGGAATGTGTTGAGTCAAAGTTCCTAGATTAAATGAGATGAAGTCAACTGTCAGATGTTTAACATTTAGATTTGGTGTTTTATTCATTAAAGCTCAGACATAATTGATGGTGCAAGATAGATATTAATCTAAGAGCTCACAAGATTTAAGCATTATGTTTTAAGTTAACTATGACCATTTTTATTCAAATATTTGAATTTAACATAGGAAAAACCAAAGCTTTTTAATTCATCCATATATTTTGATAGAAGTTGAATTTGTTAGTGCTATAAAAATAAAAATGGAAGAGGAATCCATCATACATTTAATAAACATAATTTTAATATCTATAAGTGATTACAATCAAAGATATTTTTCCCCAAAATTGACTATGTGTTCATTCTTAATCTACAAGTAACCTGAGAAGTATATTCGAGCTTGTATTGATGTTATTTCAATGTTTCACAATGAATGAGATATTGTAATATGTTATAAACTCCATGAGATGATCTATGTGGATTTTTTAGGTGTGATAAATATATCTTGAGTATAAACAATGCTTAAGAACTTGGTTGTGTTCATTCATGGTGACTGTGTGCACCAAGTCAATCTTTGAGTTGTTTGAGCATATGCAAAGGTGAGCTATGTTGATTATGATTATTTTAGAATGTTAAAGGAGACATAATGAGTGGACCCATGTATTTTAAAGTGATCCTGGGTTATTTTTTTCTTTATGGAGTGTTGAAGGAGTGAATGGGTTCACATGAACCCTATAAGGGCTACAAGGTCCTTATTAAAAGGTGTAGTTCTTTAAGGGTGATCCATAGATGTTATGGCTAACCTATGAATATTGTATTGAGTTATGTCTTCATTTGAAATATGCCTTAAGGGATAAGTCAAGCCTAATGGCTGACCAATATGTTAATTATCAATATTATTCTATAAATAGTGGAACAAAAGATGATGGGTTTTATACTAAGTATGCAAGACTAAGGAGTGATTGAAGAGAGGATTGTGTGTGTGTTTTATGGAGTGAAGGAGTCATAGAGTGACCTAAGGATGTGTTGAAGATTATAATATATTAAGGACTATTTATATGACATTTTAGTCATAATGTTATTGATAGGATAGTGCTCTTTCAAATTGAGTATGAGCGAGTGAGAAGTGTGATAAATAAAGGTCCATCATCAAGTGTTGTTGACATCAATTCAGAGGTGGATATGTTCATAAGTGTTATTATGGAAGCTCAAAATTTAAAGTGTCTTTAACCTCTTTACAAGGTGAAACTTGATAAAAAAAATTTGTTATTGCAACTTAGCTAGACATGTACTATAGTACCTTATGGGATTAGAGTCTCACTAAATAGGGATTGCAGTTCCTTGATCATTTGTAAATAATCTAAATTAGATATTTTTATTATAATATAGTATTCCAATTGCACGTTCTAGTGGGTTTTCTCCCCTAAGAGGATTTCCCACATATGTCTTGTGTTATGTGATTGATATTGCATTGTCTCTCTTTTTACTTGTCATAACTAATTAAGTGTTTTCAAAGATCAAAATTTAAATTGAATTATTTGATCTCACTGATTCACCCCCCCTCTCAATGATTGTACCACTAACATAGTTTGTAGTTTTCTCTACCATGAGAAAACTTCTAAACCAAGAATGAATGTATAGCATGTTGTATATTTTCTTGATTGTACTGATCTTGCCCAATCAGAGTCAAGATATCCTAAAATCTCAAAATCTATAGACTTATTATAAAATATGCCAAAGTCAAGAGTACATTTGACATATCTTAATACTTATTTTGTAACTAAAAAATGTAATTCCTATAGTTTATACATAAATAAAGATATAAAACTCACTATAAAACATATATTTAGTATAATGGTAGTGAGTTAAATGAGACTACGTACTAGCTATCAATACATTGTTTCATTGACCGAAGGTGAAGCTGTGTTGTTTGAAATTTTGGCTCCAACTTCTATATGTGTGTGAGTTGGATTATATTCCATAATTTTAAACATTTTTAGTAATTATTTGTAATACTTATTCTATGACATGAATAAAACATAGTCACCTTACCAAAACTCAACACCTAAATAGTATTTCAGTAGTCATAAGTCTGTCATGTCAAAAGTACAAAAATATCAAGATTAAGTTGGTGAATGAGACTAACACTACTCTTAGTGATGAATATATCATCAACATATATAATTAAAATCAAGATATCATCACCAGACACCTTTACATATAGATTTGTTTTAGAATTACACATTTTAAAACTAGACTCCCTGAGATATGAATCTATTTTCATATACCAAGATTGAGGAGCCTGATTAAGCCCATATAAAAACATGATCAACATGTAAACAAGATGTTCCTTATCAGGAACCTAAATACCTTGTGGTTAAATCATGTAGACTTCCTCCTCCAAATATCCATTTAAGAAAGCATTGTTGACATCTATTTGGTACACTTGCCATCCAAACTAAGTAGTAGTAGCAAAAATCAAACAAAAAATTACCATCTTTGTAGTAGGAGAAAAATTCTCTTCATAAGCAACCCCTTCCTCTTATGCATAACCTTTTGTAATAATTCTGGCTTTGTATTTATCTAAGGAACTATTTGATTTTCATTTTACCTTGTAAATCCATTTATAAACAATGGATTTCATTTCTGGTAGAATTTCCATGAACTCCCAAGTCTTATTTTTCATCAACGAATCATATTATAATTAAATAGTTTGATTCCGACTCATGCTTCCTTTTGGCCTCTACAAATGAATTAGGCTCAAATACATGTGAAACAATAGTTGTTAGAGAAAAATTGTCATGCTCACCTCTATTACCAAACTACTTTCCTGATCTCAATCTTCTTCCTTACATACCTTATGGTAAGTCTCCTTCCTTTAGTGCTTCTATTATGTAAGAATACCACTTTGGCTTCTTTGGTTGTTCTGATGGAACCTCACAATGACCTACAAAAATTACCTCCCTAGAATTTGATTCCACTAATGAACTAGAATCCTACTCAAATTTCACATCACAACTTACAATAGAATCATTAGAATAAAATAATTACTCAATATCTAAAATTGTACCAATTATTGTGAAGCATATATGGAATCTATTCATTAACTATGACATCTCTACTTATAAAAAATTTATTAGTAGAAACATCAAGTAATATGTGGGCCTTCAAATGGTCATTGTACCCAAAAAACATGTATGCTTTGATTTTCATATCCAAGTTACTTCTTTTTTACTAGGAGTAACTACAAAAGCTATGCAACCAAAAATTCTAAAAGCACTTACATCTGGAGTTTGACCTGACCAAGCCTCATCTAGAGTCATATTATCCAATGATTTTATAGGACTTATATTGAGGATGTACACCATCATATTCACTACTTATGCCTAATATTATATGGTACATTTTTTCTTTGGACCATACAGCGAGCCATGTCCATCACCATCATATTTTGCCTTTCCACAACTTTATTTTATTATAGAGTGTAAGGGGTAGTGTAATGTATGTGTATGCCTTTAGTGGTACAAAACTCCTTGAATTGTTTTGAGATGAACTCACCCCCATTATCCATTCTATTATATTTCACTAACTATCCTACCTATTTTTCAACCATAGCTTTCCAAGTAAGGAAGTTAGAAGAATAATTAGATTTCTTCACTAGAAAGTATACCCACGTTTTCCTAGATAAATCATTAACCAACAACAAATATAATGGGCTCTAGGAGGGGTAGGTGTCTGTATTAGACCATGAAAATCCATATTTACCAAATCTAATACTCCCTTGTCTCTTGAAGCTTTACCAACATCAAATGAATGTCTAACTTTCTTCCCTAACTAATATATAGTACATACATTATGACTATTCCAAATAGAATGAATCCCCTTAACCATCTTAGTCTTGCTTAATGTATTCCAATACTATAAATTCAAATGCCCATACATTTCAATCTATATTGAACTTGTGATATAAACCACTATAATTTCACTTTACTTTGCCCTCTATGGATCTGTAAGCTTATACAAGCCTTTCTCACCAATCCCAACATCAATAATCTTGTTATCACTTGTAGTGATTAAACTTTTTTGTTTTTGAAATTCTATAACAAAATCAAATTTTGTAGTGATCTCAATAATTGAAAGTAGATTTTTGTTCATATCATGTACATACCTAACATTATTAAATGTATACTAAACTACACCATTAAAATTGATTTGAACATTAACATATCCCTTCACAAATGAGTTCTACCATTTCGGAAATGTACACATTCATTACTACTATCATTTTCAAAAAAATCCACATATCAGTCCTTATGTCATGTATAATTTTGATATGCCTCTTATTAAAATTACCAAGCTTGATTGATCATAGAATTACCACTAGAATCCATGAAAGTAAAATTAGGATATGTTTCCTTACCTTCATCTTCATCATATATTTGCATGATGATATTTCTTTCTAGGGTTAGCCATATCTTATTATATTTTCCTATAATATTTCTTAAAATGACGGTGTTACTTACAGTAAAAATAGTTCCACTTATATCTCTTATTATAACCACCTCCTTGTGAAGTTTCTATAAGATAACTAGTAGTTTTACCAAACTGCTTACCCTTTCCCTTGATGAAGAACCCACTCTCTATATAATTATATGTAGAAAACATTGTCTACTCCTCCTATCTCTCCTTTTGAAATAGAAATGTGGAAACCGTTTCAAATTCCAAAGTTTTCATCTCAAAAATCATGTGCAAGGACTCCAAAAATGACTCAAATGGAGGTATAATATTCTACATAACTAGAGAAATAAAATCTTGCTCATCTACAGGCTTTTGCATAGCCTTCAATTGATCACTGATGTCCTTGATCTCCAAAAAAAACTCAAAAATAGAGCCACCTTCTTACATCTTAATGTAAAAAAATAAATTCTTCAAGTATAATACCCTACTATATTTAGAAGCCTCATATTTAGAAGTTAGATTAGTCCACAAAGCTGATGCATTAGTCACATTTTTTATCTTTAAGATTAAATTATCTACTACTAATAGTTATAAAAATATAAGAGCCTCATGATAATATTTATCAAAGTCAACATTACTAGTGGTAGGGCTTTCCTCTTTACTAAGCACTATTTGATAAAGATTTTGATATTCACATATCATCAAAACCTTATGGCTTCACAAACTAAAATTTTTGCCTGTCAATTTTTGTGAATCTGGAAACAAGAGGTGTTATAAAATACTCATTTTAACCTAGTTTTTCCCCAAAAATGCAAATACCAAAAAAAACTATAATGAATTTACATAAAATTACTCATATCCAATGATTCAAATCACAAACTTGTCTATACCTATAGTTTTTGGTAAAAAACTCAACACTGTTTGAGATGTTTTAAACTTTTTGTCTTTAAAAATACCAAAAAATGGACACAAATAATTAAACTAGGAGATCTACAACTCCAATTTCAAAAATTTATTCTCCATCAACATCCAGATAAAAAACTCAAATAATGATGAAAATTTTAATTGATTTGGCTTTAAATTTATCTCCCAACATAATTAAATGTGTTCCTTTAGGCAAAACCTTTAGCAAAAATCATTTTCTAAAGTTTGAAAAAGTAAATTGATTTTTCCAATTTTAGAAAAAAATTCACCTTATATATAATTAGATGAAATAAAACTTAGCATAAAATATTACATGAAATAAATCAACCAATCAAAAATGACCTGTGTAAATTAGCCAACCTAAAAAACTTTAGATATAGATTTTGGAAAAACTACTTAGTCAAATCAAATGTCATCAAATCCAATGAAATTATATCTAAAATATAATTTTTAAATCCCTCACATGAAAAAAGTAGTATAAAAATGAAAATATGGTCTCCTCCCCAAACTGTATAGAAATGAACAACCATAAAACTGTTAAATGCAAATTTTAGACAAATTACTTAGTGGAATTTAATTTTGTCTTATCTAGTAGATGAATTCTAGGATAGAAAATTTTATATAAACAACAATTAAAAAAATATTGCTCAAATTGATGTTTGGGATTTTATTCCAAGTTAAATGGTTGGTCATAGGAAAAAATAAATTTCTTCCTCTCGCGGCTCTCCATCAGGCCCTTCATGCTCCTCCCTAACAAGACTATCCTCTCTGTACTTCATATGCTTCCTCCCAAGCTTCCTAAACCATAAGCTATGATACAATATTATATTCAACAAAGAGATGAAGAAATGAATTAACCAATGTACAAAATAATAAAATGAAAATCCTATTATATAGGCATAAGAGAGACACATAAAAAACATGAAGGTGGGTGGAACCAAATGTAACGGGTAGTATAAAATAGCTATTCCCATGGAACCTAATTACCTAAGTAGCTAAAACCACTATAGTAATAATATAATTTAGCAAATATCCTAAGGTAATATTAATAATATAATACTACTAAGACCATAATCATTCATAGGGATTGTAAATTCATTTTAGCTCCTTGACCTAATTTTACTATCTATCAGGTTGTGGTAGTAGTTGATCTTCCCCCTACTTTGCTTTATGCTTGTCTAGGAATTTCACTACCAAAATAGGGGGGTATCTTTCTTTGGATTTGTCTTACATGATTTTTATAACTAAGTATGGGATAAAGGTTGCCATAAGGTTAGAACCTATATCTAGGTTCCATTTAGAACCTTATATGCCCAACTTATTAAATGTCAATTGCATTGTCTTAGAAGAGGATGAATACTTAAATGACTAATAACCTTTTGAAGTACTTCAAGTTGTACCATATTTAATCTTTAATGAGTGGGTAAGATCATAATCATGGTTATGATTATTATAAAAACATTGAATAATTAGGTTTGGGTGTTTATATCATGTATGAAGAAGATGCCATAATGCCTAGTCTCACTAGCACAACACAAGATCATGAGGGAGTTTAGAATTTTTTATTTGATGGGTATAGATAAAATAATAGGATTTTGGAAGGTTTTATGCTTGTGTCTCCTATCAATCAAAGTTACTATTCTACTTTAAGATTGTAATTTAGTTGAACCTTTAATATTGCATAATATGAGGCTCTCATTCATGGTCTACAATGGGCAAGGAAGAGGGGTATTAAGATTATGTATGTTAAAGGAGATATTTAATTAGTAGTGTAGTATTTAAGTCGTACAAACATAGGGTTTGGGATCTTAAGGACTTTTAGGCTTTTTACATTCACTATATTCTTAGAGGAGATATTCAACATGTAGATCGGTTAGCTATTATTGGTTCATAGTATGATATGGTTTATGGGCTCAAAGACACTAAGGGGAAGTCCAAAATTAAATTAGTTGGTAAGTATTTAATAGTGATAAATAGATTTCCTATTTCCTACAACATGAGGTAGAATTCTACTCAAAGAATTAGGATAAGTTGCAACGTCAATATGAGTACCAAATTATCTAATTGAATTCAAATAAGTTACATAATGGATTGTTAAATTTGGAGATAATATTTAATTAGGAGGATCAATAGAGAAAATATAAGTTAAACATATTCATTGAAAAGAAACATTATGAACAAAATGCCATAGTTTAAGATAAACTACTCAAGTTAGTAAAAGTGAATACTAAGGAGGAGAGAGAATACTTAATAACATTTTGAAAAGTTTTTATTGATTTTTTTGCATGGGAATATCATGACTTGAAGTAGTTTGATCCTAGGTTGGCATAACATACCATATAGCTATAATAAAATGTCAAACCTATGAGATATAAACAAAGACCAGTCAACCCCAATGTTGATATCCTTATGAGGAAATAACTAACAAAGCTTATTAAATATAACATAATATTTCCCATGAAAATTTTTATATGGGTGGGAAATCTTGTACTTGTGAGGAAAAATAATGGGAAGATAAGGTTGTGTGTAGATATTAACTATCTCAACATGGTGTTATTAATATATCACTACCCTCTTCCATCCATAGATCAAATTTTAAAAAGAGTTCTAGGTTCACAAAGGTTTTCCCTACTTGATGGAAACTCAAAGTATAATTAGATATTGGTGAAGGATAAATATCAATACAAAATTTCATTCACAACTAAGTTTGGTACCTATGCATACAATAAATTGCTTTTTGTATTATCCAATGCTAGAGATACCTTCCAAATGGAAACATATGCAGCCTTCCAAGGGATTATAATTGAAATGTTACTCATTTATCTTGATTATTTTAATGTGTTTTATAAATATCCTAAGCTTCATTTAACACACTTGATATTGGTATTTGATAGGTGTAGTTATTTTGAGGTTTCTTTGAACCCCAAAAAGTGTATCTTTATAGTGCATGAGGGAATGCTCATATGACATCTTGTATCCAAGGGTGGAATTTCTATTGATCATAAAAGAATAGAGGAAATCCTTTCTTTGTCTTTGCCTAAACACAAGAAGGGATTGAAAAGTTTCTTGGGTAAAATAAATTTTATTAGGAGGATCATACTTGGATTTGAAAAATTGGTGAGTCCACTAACTCACATGCTCAAAAAACATCAAGAGTTATCATGGAGTAAAGAAGGTAAGAGACATTTTTATTCCATTAAACTATCCATTAGTCAATATTCTACCCTAATCAACATGCTCATGCAATAAAATAGTGAAGTATTAGAGTAACCTATTACTTTTTTTAGTCAAGCATTAGAAGGGTATGAGGAGAAATATAAAATTTTTTAGAAGCATGTATTTTATAAAATAAGGGTCATGAATAATTTCAGATATATGGTCTCTATAAATAATATTTTTCTTATGGTGGTTCATCCTAGTGTAAAGGATTTTATCCTTGATAGAGACCTAAGTGAAAATAGGGTAGGTCGGGTGACCAAATGCATGGAATATGATATAAAATTTAAGGTTACAAAGTTAATCAGAGGTAGGAAACTTTTTGAACACCTTGTATCATATTTTAAAGAGGAAAAATAAGTGGTTTTTATAGTCCAAGATATTGAACATGCAATTGCAACTATCTCTCATTCCAACTAGACATAAGACATAGTAAGATTCCTCTAAATGTTGGATTGTCCTATAGGGTTGGATGGAGAAAAAAGGATAAATTTTATGATGAAATATATTCCTTAAATATTTATTAATGGATTATTATTCAATGAAATTAGATGTATGTTTTTGAGATGTGTAGAAACTAGCCAAGTAGATAAATTATTAGAGCAATTTCATGATGGGCATGTAGGAAAATTTGTATAAAAGACTAAATCATAAAAGATCATAATATATAGATATTTTTGGCCTAATTTTTTCAAAATATTCACATTCTTGGGTTAGAATATGTTCCAAGTATGCAATATTTATTGGAAAATAGAGACTAGCTTTCATTCCTTTGAAACCTATTCAAGTTGAGAATCCCTTCACGAAATGGGGCTTATATTTCATTATAATGATTAATACCCCATAAAGTGCTAGAAATATGTTGTTTTTTACAGCCACTAATTACTTTACCATGTTGATGGAGGTAGTTGTACTCAAAGAAGCAAATGAGAACTCAGTTTTAGAGTTCTATGACAGCTCAGTGATTCATTTTGGGGTCCCCTCAACCATCATATCAAATAATTTTTTTGATTTTATTAGTGAAAATGTGTGTGAGTGGGACCTTTATAATGGTATTTACATAAAATATTCATCAAATTACTATCCTTATGGTAATGAACTAGCAAACTCCACTAATAAGAACTTGATTAGGATCATTAAGAGAACAATTGAGGATAGCCAAAGAGGATGGCATACCAAATTAAATAATAGCTTGTGGGAAAATATAATTACTCCAAATAAGGCTATTAGTCACTCTCCTTACCTCTTGGTTTATGGTAGAGAATAAAATCTATCATTTCATTAGAATTTCTAGCCTTAGAACTTGCACATTAGTTGGAGATTATGGAAGATGATGCACTAGAGTTAAGAATGAATAAGTTGAGAGAGTTGAAAGAAATAATGGACAATGTTATACATATTATATAATCCAACCAAGAAGAAGTAAAAATATATTTTAAAAAAAGAGTTTCATCCTAGAAATTTTATCTACTTAAAGTAAAATGACTAAGAGGGGGGGTGAACTAATTTTCAAACTTTCATATGAAAACTTACTTAAAGAATCATAGATCAAATAGACAATCATATACATTTGAGCAAGCATAGACATCAATCCAAAAGATTATGAAACAAATTAACACAATGTATATGTGGGAAATAATTAAGGGTAATTAAACCCATAAAAACATATCTTGGAAAACTTGTCCTATAATACCACATATCAATTTAGTTGAGCACCAACCCAACAAGGAACACCAACCCCTAAGTTTATCAAGTACCAACTTGACTTCAAGAAGCACCAACTTGATGGGAGGATAAAACCCCCTTGATGATAAATCACCCACTCAATAAACACTCTAATCATATCCACCTTGATCTTGTTTCCATCTCACAATTTATAATGGTCTTTTGTTACTTGATCACACTCAAAACTTCCTCTCACACAAGTAGAACTTTAATTTACCTACTTTGCTCAATTATCCCTTCTATGGATTGAAACTATCATGAAAGAATTATTAAAACATTGTATATGTCTATGAATGATTCATATCATTTATTTTATATTTTTTACCACCTATTTAATCTCACACATCCTCTTTTTCTTTTCTTTGCATCTACACACTCTACATCCTCATTAGGCCTAAAAAATGCCTAGTATATATACAAGAATTTTCTTATCTGTATCCTTATTGGTTAGACAATAAAACTTACCCTTTTAGTTAATCCATGAAGTGGATATTATAAAACTTCATAGGAAAGAATAAAATATGATTTGAGTCCCTTTAGGTCTTACCTTTCTCAAATATTCCTTATTTCTGCTTTAGGTCTAATGGATACCTAATCTTATTAGGCATAATTAGTACATGCTACTATTGTATCATTTTGGAGAACATTAAAACACTTTTTATGGAAGGATAAAATTGTATGTCATCCCAAAGACCTTTAATATTCTCATCAAGGCTCTATGACAAATTTTAGGTTAAACCACTACTTGGAGCACATCAATAACATAGCTCATATTATCCATGTGTTTACATAAAAAGTTTGTAAAAAATAATTGAAGATAAAACATAAATTTGACAAATAAATATATAAATAAGACACACACACACACACACACACACACACACACACACACACACACACACACATATATATAATATTTATGACCTTAGTTTCACCACCAACTTCATTAGACACTTCAAAATAGAGCTTAAAGCCTCAAACTCACTTCTACAACATGACCACTCAAAACTTCCTAAATGCTTCAAAATCTAGTTATGAATAATTTACCACTAAAATATATAAAAGGAAAATTCATGACTATTAATTTAATAATATGAACCTAAGATACCATAATAACAACTTCATATTAATTAGACTTTTAAAATCTAGGCAAATCACCTCATACTCATCTCTTGCTAGATGACTATTCATAACTATCAAAAACTTCAAAACATAGTCATGGAAATAATGACTTAGAACACCTATAAAATCACTATCATGAAATTATTATGAGTTTATATTATCCTTAAAAAAACTTAAATCAACTGATAATAAATATATTATAGTCTCATATATCAATATTAATCTTACATATCAATCTTGATCTTACATACCAATCTCATGGCTTCACTTACACAGACCTCATTGTGTTGGACAAGTCAATTTAAGAGAAAATTAATGCTTATATATAATCATATCCAAATATTATATATAATAATAATATGTGTTACATGTCTTGAACAATAACCCTATGTCATTGGATCCATCCCTAATCTCATTCTTACTTCTGTCTATTTTTCTCACTGTCTTACTCACTAGGACTTTTTAGCAATAGGTCAACTTCCATAATCAGTTTAACATATTTAAATTATATAACCTACTTATAAACTAGTATTTTCATAATATATACATATAAATCTTTAACTTCCATCTACTTATCATCTTTGACTCAATCAAATCTACCCATAATGTCAAATTTTTAAGAAATATAGCTTTTCCTATAGGGTCCACTTACTCATTTGAGAAACCAATGCCTCCTAGAGGTACTTGGGAGAGTCCACTAGATGATCCAATAATAAAAATATGTAATCCAATCCATTTTAATCCATTTATAAAATATCTTCCATATTGGGTCACAGTTATGTTCTTAGAGAGGGTTAATACCACCTTGCAATCTTAACGATCATTCATAAATATTAGGCCCTTAATCGAGAAACCAAATATTATAAATTTGAGCTATGATCCTTACCAAACTTACATGAAATTATTAGGATATCATGGAAGTGTTTCACATTCTAGTGAGCACAATAAATTCCTTCTCAAGTTTACAATACATTATTTTATGCACATAAAAAACCTTAAAACCACATTGCATTCCTTTTTCTTCAACTTAGGACATCAAAATTCACCAACAATCTTGAAAAAACATGTGAAAACTATTTTAATTCTCATTTTTCCATTAATTCCTTGGTAATTAAACCTCATAGCTTATTTAATCACCATATTTATAATTTTATCTTTATGCTTTGGGTCTACAGTTCATGTTAGCCCTCAAAGTAGACATTCTAGCTATTGTTTAATCACTCTCCACCTTACTCACATGCATAAACAAACATCCATATGATCTAACACTATTTTTTATCTTTCATAGGTTTTAAAAACACTTCATGGTAAATTATTAGGTTAGGAAGTTTATGCAATAAAAAATGCATCATGAATATAAATTAATCTTGGATTAGATGGGATAGAGCACACCTACACTTTAGATTGGGGGGCGTACAATTATTAAGTAGGAGCATGACCAATGTGAGGATATGCTAGACCTGATTAGAGGATCACTTATCACAGCACATCATGCAAGATATGGTTTTAAATCCTATAGTCTAACACAATGACATAAAACCCTAATAGAGTCCTATGATTTAATATTTCACTAATCTAATATCAAGAAAATCAAATCTAATCTAGTGTGCACCAAAGCTTATGGCACAAAGTCAGGGTTAAAAATAAAAAAAATAAAAAGCCAAAATAAACATGTATATAAGACACATAATCACATAAATGTATATAGAAACATAATGCATGGAAGATAATAATACATATGCTCTATCTATCTACTCTTACAAAGGAGGAATAAAGTTAGAAATACTTACAATTGAGGATGAACCTGCTAAGCCTCAATCTCTCCCTTGGCCAAGGTGATTCACAAGAGATTATCATGGTATGTAAGGACAACTAAGATAAATAAACTCTAGGATACACAAACTATCCAATAATCTAAAATAATTATCCATAAGATGAGATCAGAGATTAAAAGAAAGTATTGAACCTTAAAGCTTTATTCTCCAAGTAGAATGGTCAATAGGTAGATGTTTGTTCACACTTGTTTGCTTAATTATTTTCTCTTATTGAAATGGAAGTAAATGACTATATATATATATATATAGTGGTAACTTTCCCTAAAAACTTTCAAGAACATCAACTGTGCTAGGTTGACCTAGTCAACCTGACACATTTTTAGGGATAACTCTCTATGTCTATGTTAGGTCAGCCAAGAGGCCAAAAAACCACAAGAGAGAAAAAGTCTTGAAACTCTACTAGGTCAACCTAGTTGATCTATCACAATTGACAGATCAAAAGGATGTTAAGGTAATAAATGAAGGATAAATATAGACAATGATGGGAATATATATGACTAAAAAGAATAATCTTGGGTTCAATGGTTTCATGAGGCTAGAATGTGGATGACAAGAGGCAAAAGGAATGATAATCTTATGAAGCATAAATGGTCTACCCACCCCTTTCCTAGTGCACCCATTAAATCATTCACTTAAAGAGATTGAGATTGATATAAGATATGAAGTTTAATTAATCAATAAAAGTTAAAACATATGCTGAAGCTCATCATGTGTCACGTAGGTACAACATGGGATGGTGCTTTAGAGATAGAACATGATAACACATAATGCTGACGATAAGTATGGTATATTAAGAAAAAAATTAGATAAATGAAAGAATTGTATTGAGAACCACATACCTTTGAATTATCTTAACTCTGTAGATATATAAGTAGATTACAAGAAAATGAAGGTGTCTAATGTAGAGTATACTAGGCGAACCTATAGAAGTTAGTCCAAAAATAGCCAAAAATTGAAAGTTTTGAAAGATGGTCATAAGATAGTGTAAAATAATCTCTATTTCATTATGATTCTAACACATTTTATGGTTTGAAAAATGGATGAGCAGAAACAAAGATAGAGGCAAAACAAGGAATCTACCTGAAAATAAATAAAAGAATTTGAATTTGAAAAAGTGGTTTTAAATAGATAAAAAGAGAATTATTTTTGAATTTTGAATTGTGGAAGAGATAAAATAAATATCTGATACCAAACAAGGCTAGGATGGTGAGAGAATGATAGGATAGACATGAAGGATACCTAAAGGTGGTAGCAAGTGCACTATAGGTATGCAATTACATATCTCAAACAAATTTTTGAAATTGGTATTAAATTAAGTGATTTTTTGATAAAAAAATTTAAATCATTTATATATGTCAAAATTGAACAAACTTAGATTTTAAGGGTAGAAAATAGGAAGACATAAAATGGGTTGGAAGGGTTTAGGAAGAAAATGATAAAAATGCATATTTTGGCAAAAAATGTATTGGGTTAGCGAACTAAACCTACTAGGTTGACCAAGTTGACCTAGTAGGTTGAAATAGGGTAAAATCCATATGGTTGACCTGGTAGGTATGGGTTGACCTAATGTAATTTGTAGGCTAAAAAGCTAAAATAGAGAGAGAAACTAGTCTATAAGGGTCATAATGAGAACTCAGAACCAAGGAGTGGAAAATAAGAGGGTTGACTTGGAATTTAAAGTAAATATGAATAAAATAGGGAAATTTTGATCAAACTAAGTTGACCAAGGAACCAAAATAAGCATGGAAAAGTGTGTAAAAAGTCAAAAGAGGGATAGAATTACTCAAAATGACCAAAAGAGGGAAAGAAGGACCAAAAAATATAGAAATAGGATAAAAATGAATGAGGTAAAAGCAATTAGGCTTATTTTAATTAAAATTATAAAAATGAATGTGTAAAGAATGTATTATGGTTATACATAACATGGAAGAACTAATACATCCATTGTTATTTCTTTATTGTAGATATGGTCAAGATTATGGAGGTTGGTGGACATTTCTTGGTTGTCAGATTTGTTCAAAATATTGATAGATGGAGATCAAGCTAAACTAATAGCCATAGGTCTAGGAGGTATAGCTGAGATGTGTAGGATCCCCCTCAATCCTGACCTATTAGTCATGTTCCTAGGATACTGGGAATGGTTTATTAACACCTTTAGATGGGAGGTGGATGGGGATATGATAGAGGTGGGTATCACATTAGAGTATTTCCATACCATCTTTAGGCTACCCATAATAGGAGCACTGATGACCATAAGGATACCAGATAGCTTAGAGGAGAGGAGAGCCTTAGCTATGTGGGATATAGGCTCAAAATGATATTAAGAGGATGGAAAGTTAGTATGAATGATGTGTATATATCACAAATTTTAAACCTCTAAAAGGTAGTGATAAGCCTTATGACAGCAAGATTTCTATCATAAGTTAGATGGCAAGGTACCACTATTCATGGTAGCTTTGAGAAGGATGATACTAGAGGAGGGAATATTATATTATCTAGGCCCTATTACCTAGGTCTAGCTCATTCATGATCTATTTGAGATGATGTTCAGAGCCTAAAAACTATGGGATCTATCATACTACTAACAACATGGATATATGAGAGATTCCCCATGTATCAACCAATTGGGTTACCCTATGTGGTTAATAACATGTTACCTCAAGTATGGAGATGGTGGAAGGACTAGGTATCATTAGACATGCCCCATGTGCCAATGTTATCTATAGTTGGTGAGATGTGCAAACTTTATATGGTATTTGCATTGGCACATAGTATCTACATGGGTGAGTTGGCACATAATTACACTAGTACTAGAGAAGAGAGTGGTGATTAGACACTATATGTGGTGGAGAGAGCCACATCCAGTAGTATAAATTCCATAACAGATGGGCATACCTTATTTGGTGACACTGATATTGATTCTTAACTAGCAGACTTAGCATGCGAGGGAGCCACAAGGGAAGAGGGGACTCAAACCACTGATAGTGAGGTTCACATTCAAGTCATGTCAAGAGTGACCATGGATTAGTCAGGTAAGATGAGTGGTAGAGGAGGTAGAGATATTAGATGTAACATTACTATCCCCACAATGAGATGAGCAGTGGCCATCAAGGACATAGAAGTGATGGAAACAAGAGAGAGTGAAGACTATAGATATCCCACATGATCCTATAGATGCACCAGAGGAGCTGTTAGAGAGACCACTCAGATGGAATTTGAGATTGACATGAGCCATGATAACCAAGTTTGATCTAAGGAGGTGATCGATCAAGGAGGTACTAGGAGGCCATGTAGATCAGGAGACTATGTTAGGAGATCACATAGATGCTGATATCATAAGAGCCAAGACATAAATAGGTATGAATATGGTTGAATTATTTCTTAAGTTTTTATTTAGTAGTAGAGAGATATAGATAAATATTATGAGATATGATAGTGATCTAATATCTATTTGGTGTGATTTTATAGGCATACCTAAGGATAAGGAGGAGAGAAGGGGGTCCCTAGTGAGGGGAGAACTCCATGATATCCTAGATGAGACTCTATAGACATATGACCCCATGACATTGGAGGATCTAGGTGTACCATCTACCCTAGCTCAAGTGAGCTAGTTCAAATTATTTGGCAATGTAGTGAGGCAAATATAAGTGTAGATAGAGAGGGTGTAGTCACTAGTAGAGATGGGTGTAGGTGAGAGATAGGCCTAGCAAGCCTTGGTAGATGAGAGAGTTTTGCATATATAGATAGTGACATAGATGATGTAGGAATATATAATAATGTAGACTCAGTTGACATAGGCACATACAATGACCCAATCTAAGTTGGTGTAGGAATAATTGCAGATAACACACCTATAGGGATAGGTAGAGGGATTGAGATATTAGACTACCTCATTACAACATACCATTTGGAGGAGTTAGACTGAGGCTTGAGTAGGCAGTGTGGCTAGGCCATGAGATAGATAGGGTAGAGATCATCCCTAGTTTTGAGGCTTTATATATGGTTTTATATGTTATATCAAACTTATGGTTTATATATGATGTATCATGTTTGGCTTATTGGTGTTGGTTGTGTATGTTGTCTTTACGATGGTTGTGTTTATTCATTATGGTTGAGGTTGTGGATGCTTTGGATATATTTATTTCTAGCACATGTATTTAGCTTTATTGTATATGATATAGGAAATATATGTGGTGTAGTTTATTTTTTAGCATTATGGAGTACACATGCATGGTTAAAAATAAATAGGCAAAAAAGTACTTAGAAAAATATAATCAATCAAAGAAATGTATTACACACTATTTCAAGTTGGGAAATGTGTAATAACAAAAAATGACTAAATATAAAAATCCAAGAAAAATGGCAAATAAGATGGTAAAAGGGGATTTATTTTTAAACCAATGTAAAATATTTTTGCACAAAATTAAAACAAGTAAAATCATACAAAATATCACATTGGGAAGTATGACAAACAATTTAATAAAATGTAAGTTATGTAAAAGGGCACAAATGACAATAAAAACAAATCAAAATTAAGTCAATCAATTATACTATTACACTATGGGAAGTAAAAAATAAAAACAAAATTTGCAAAAAAATTGGTCTTAAATTTATCATACTAATTCAAGTTGGGAAGTATGAGAAATTCAAGAAATGGTT
This sequence comes from Torreya grandis, assembly GCA_037957365.1. Classification (NCBI taxonomy): domain Eukaryota; kingdom Viridiplantae; phylum Streptophyta; class Pinopsida; order Cupressales; family Taxaceae; genus Torreya; species Torreya grandis. The sequence continues at coordinate 970,179 of JARHVA010003291.1, forward strand.
GTAATCTTACATGCACTTAGTAAATAAAAAATAAAAGGTGAAAGAAAAATGAAGTAAGCATAAAACATACTAAATATCAAGATGGTAAGTATGTCAATGATGTGTAACCTCATAATCAATTGAATATTATCTCTTATTTTACACATGTAATTTGGATGGTGACTTTTTTATTAGAAAATTTTGTGAGGAGGGTCGGGTCCTATCCAGGATCTTACACTAAAACTCACCAAAAAAAACCCAAGGGGATACAAAAAAAACATTGGCAAGATGAATAATAAGGTAATGTTAAATCAAGTATATGGATAATAGGATGGAAAAGGTGGTAATTTATGAGGAATGTCAAGTCTTATCCACAATTTTACAAATTAACTCATAAATGAAATCCCATGGGGAGTGATAAGTAAGAAAATTAATGTTTCACAATAGGAAATATGAAGGAAATTTAATGAAAAATGGAGCGTAAGAATAAATACTAAATCATCTTATGAGAAGACTTTAGGAGGCAAGAATCATGCTAAAGACATGAAAAGACACTAAGTGACTAGTGGTCATCTATGTACAAAGGAAACATGCTTGTTATAGACACAATGATTTATAGGAAAATAGGTGTGCTAATAAGATCAAATCATGATGATAAATTTGTACAAGGAAAATTAAAATGAACCTACCTTCCAATGATGTGTTCCCTACTCCTTAGGACCCCTTACAAAGATATCGATAAACTATGAAGATTAGGTACTTACGTGAGAAAGTAGGTAGCACTAAAATATTTTTGTATTCTCCTCTTCTAATCTACTGGTGTACTACACCCCAAAGGACCTCATCTCTATTGTGAGGTCAATTGTGGAGTTTGAGCTTTGACTAGAAGAAATAGATGTGCTTTGAATCATGTCTTTTATTGTGATTAGACTTATAATAATATTCAATATTTTTGTCTTTTAAAATCATTATCTTTTGTTTAAATTATTTATATTTTAACTTTATTTTGAATGTTTTTTTAAGATTCCTCCTGCATATATATTTTTAATGACCAATCATGAGAGAGATAATGATACACACAAATGAGATGTAGGCTAAGGCTACAACAAAAGATTGACTTGAACACTTAGGCTTGATAATAAACTGAGCATGTGATCTCAAGTCTCAACCATGTATGTGATTGGTTTTTGGAAAAAAGAAGAAGGAAAAAATGATATCCAAAGGAGGATTAGTAAAAGGAAATAGTAATGAGAAATATTTCTTGATAACTAATCACATGGTAAAAATAGATAGTAACAAAGGGAAGAGGGTAAATATAATAAAGTCACCATGACAACTATCTATGAAAAATAAAGATAAGAAAGTAAACAATCATGAAGATACATGGGAAGAGTTTTGAGAAAAACTTTAAATGAAAATAAAGAAAAGTAATAAGGGTAAAATAGAAATGATAAGGAAAAGACAAATATATGTGAAATGTAAGGTGATAACATAAGCTAACTATAGTATAACAAGAAGGAGAAACATGATATAAGATGGAAAATAATTTGACATAGTGTCAAATGATATAATCAAGATAAAAATAATATTAGAGCACACATCCAATCCAAATATAAATGAGGAAGCACCATGAATGTGCTCATAAATATTGGTAAATATATCCATACACATTACCTAATACATCAAATAAATCTCTATGAAGCTATAATCAAACTACTGCTAAGGTCTTAGCAATCTTTAGTGAATACTAGGCAAATACTTCTCTTCTGATCTCCTCCACTACAAAAGTAAGAATGCTCAAAGGATCATGTTGAGGAGGAAGGTTAGGAAAAGGTTGGTCAAGATAATATGTGGAAACAAGATCTACATGAGAATCAGGTATCTCTAGTGGAGAAGGATCAATGAGTGAAGGACTCATGAGTGGAGAATGACCATAGGTGAGGGAGGGTCCATAGGTGAAGTAATCATAGGTGGAGGCATAGAAGGTGGTGAAGGGGCCATAAGAGGTGATGGAACCACTAGAGGTGGATCCATGAGAGAAGAAGGAGGAACTTTATTATGGTAATGACCTATGGGAGGAATGTTATAAGGTCTAGGGATGGCTATAAGGTAATCTCTAAGAGGTTGTTGCAGAATGTAGTAATGATCAGTGTGATGCATTCCATATAGATGCCATAGATAATATACCTCTCCATACTTGTGTAAATATTAAGTAAGTACCTTTGGGGGAGGTATGTCTTTATCTGATGATGGGGAAGAAGGATGTAAGTTATTAAGATACTATCTTAACTTAAAACAATAGGTATAGGATTGATTATTTGTCCCATGGAAGCAACATATATGCTTGTGAGTGGTTTTAGGAGCACTCACAGAATGAGGTGAAATAAGAGTAAAAGCGACTAAAGAGGACTCATTAGCCCATTTGGTGGGTAAAGTATCCATGTAGAAGTAAACCATCATCAAGGGAGGGTGATGATGGGGAAGGAGTAGAGATAATATCAACAAGAGGAACACTAGGAGAATACATAGCTAGAGTCTCATCAATAGTAGTAGAGGAAATAGGATCAACTAGAGTAGAAAAAATAATAGGATTAACTATAGCTAGCCCTACAAAATTAGGGGTGGGATTTTTTTAAGGTCTAAGGAGGACTACCCTAGGTGTGTAAAAATGATAAGTTCCAGTCATAGCATGATCCAAGATCATGGTCCTAAATGGTTCCTAAAAAAATAGAGGTATTGGTGCCATCTCTACCCTATGATAAAGAGGGAAAATGCAAGAATCAAGAACTATAAAGGAAAGATAATGATTATTTGTATGATAATACTCAAGTAGAAAATAGATTTAAAGAAAAATCTTAGTATCATGGGCCTAGACAAAGCTACCTAAAAGAGGATCATCTAAATAATAGCCATCATCATAATCTAGAGTATGAAGATCAATGACACAATTTGGGATGACCTTGTCATCAAAGGAAACTTAGTGAATAGAGTTTTTAGTCTTGGTTAAGACTAAGATAATGTCATCATAAGGAATATTACAATAACAAGGTTGCAAGGAAGTAGTAAGCTGTGAGATAAGATGAGGTGAGAGATCAGAATTTTTGATCTTTAAATTAGTCTCATCAAGATCATCAGCATCAAAGTCTAACAGGTTGGGAGGAATGTTACAAATGAGCTCAAGATGCCCATTGTAACCTTTGGTTGAGTTGATAATAAAGTTTAAATGATATTATTCATGGAATGGAACACTAGGCAAAGGTTCAAGAGTAGGAAACTTGAAGACACCACAATCTTGGTATTATTCAAAATTCTAAGGGTTAGTGTCTCCTTGAATCCTATAAATGCCTCCACTATGAGGAAATTCTATGCATTAGCAAGCAAAAGATGCAATAACTCACATACAATGAGTCCATGCCATAACAAGTAAGATGTTATATGAAAGGGGAAAGTGGAAGATCATCACAATCACATGAATGATGATAGGTGGTATGGCAATACACACCCTAAAGGAGGCATTTGCCTTCTATCATATCCTTGTCATGTGTTACATGTAGACATAAGATTGTATTTATAATACCTAAGGGTTTAAATTAAATAAAGGGAGGCTACATATGTGCCAAAACCCTCATCAATCAAGGCTTGCTTAGCATAGATATCACCTATTTGGATGTTAATAAATAATGCAGTATCATCTGCATGAAGCATAATCTCATCTAGAATCATAAATTTGATAGGAAATCATAAATAAAGAGAAGTTTCAAGAGTTTCATCAAAATTAATGGACATCTCTTCACATTACTGTAAGATACTATCCTCTTATCCAAATAAAGTGGCCTCCCATCCTACTAGAGGAGGGTGAGTGATATTCATCTTGAATAAGAGTTTCATGAGGTGGTTTCTATGATGTGGAGATGTCCTCATGAGTTCAAGAAAAGTTATTTGAGATGGAAGATTAGTAAGTTCCATAATGGGATCCCACTCATCAATACCCATAAGGAGATTGTTAAATATAGGTGCCTAATGATTAAGAAGGTCTTTAAAAGGTGGATCTAAAGAGCATTGAAACTTATGTTGATAATAATGAGAAGGTTGAGAAGAAGGTTATAAATTTTTTGGTGATGAAGAAGTAGTTGGTTTAGATTGATATTGAAGTTTGGAAGAAGTGTTAGTATAAATAGGATTATCATTAGTATTGGAAGATGGTGGGAGAGAAGTAGAAATAGTATGAGATGTGTCATCTAAGGGAGAATCATAAATCAAATAATTAAAATAAATAAGATCTTATTTCCCCAACTCATTTAAATGAGTTAGAGAAGCATCTTGGATAACATAATATAAATTATGTGAAGGGGGAGTGTAGATAGGTTATGAATGATTGAAAGCCACCACTCTTCGCATATTGGTCATGTTAACCACATTCTTTTCATAATTTGGTTCAACAAAAATTTCTATGTTATTAGTGGAAGAGGTGGGATTGTCTTGACTTTCTTGGATTGGTTGATGATTAGTCAAGGGGTATTTATAGATAACTAAATTAGTTTTTACTTGATTTAAGGATTGAGTTTTGTCATGTGATCTATAGTCTTTGAAATCAATCTCATAGGCTTGTTGATGCTTATGAATAATGGAATCATGATCAAAAATTTTACCAAGAATAAAATCCAGGGATAAATTTTAAAGTTATCTACAAATCTCATGAGAGTGACCTAGATAGCATGAAAGCAACAAAACTTATTAGGATCATACCATGATTTCATAGGTTAAGTAGGTCAATCTCTTGAGGCAGAGTATTTGATAGATGTTTAATCAATTCAACTGAGGATAAAGGCTTATGGACATTAGTGTTGCTTGTTGAGAAATGATGATTAGTGAATTTTTGAGAAGGAGATGGTTCTAAAGAAGCGGTAGGAATGATAACTAGAACATTATGAATGGTGTTATATGAATCAATAACACCATCATTGGTAATATTATGGTTTTTTTTCTTAACTAATAGGTGAGGTCTTATAAAAGGTTTGGGTAGATTGAATTGATGCATGAGTAAATCTTATATTTTGGTTTGACCAATAGCTTCCTCCAAGGTATGTGGAGAAAATATATAGACTCAATATTTTAGTTTATGAAATAAAACATTTTTAAAGAGATGAAAGAGATTATCATCTGACATGTTATGTTAACATTTATTTTACAAAGTCTTCCATCACTTAATAAAGGCTTCAGCAGTTTCATTTTTGTTTTGTTTGGAATTGTTGAAATGGGCCAAAGTGTTCTCAACAAGATCATTAGTTTGAAATTCTTGAACTAAAGCATTTACTAAGTCCTCCAAACTAATAATAGATTATGTTCTAAGTTGATTGTACCAATCCAATGCATCACCCGTTAGGGTTTTAGATAAGAGTTTGGTAGTGGAAAAGGTATTTAACTTGACCCAATCCTTATAAATATTTATAAATGTATAAATGTGAAGGGTAGGATTAGTTGATCCATTTTAATAAATTGTCGGTGTTATACCTCTAATATCAATGTTAGCAATTTGGGTGTTAAGAGGTTTATTTTATAAATGCTTGATGATTTTTTTGACTAATGGAGGTTGAGGAATGATATTACCTAAAAGAGGAGGAGGAAAACTTTGGTTATGTGTGACGTAAGACATTGGTTGAGGATTATTTTGAAGATAAAGAAGGTGGTTTTGCATTCACATCATTTGATTCATATTATGAGCTTGGAATGTGCTCATTTGATTGAGAGTTTGTAATAATAGTTGATGAGTTTGATTTGTGTTATTCTAAGAAGTAGTATTGGTGTTTGTGTTAGTATTAGTGGCTTGGGTACCACTATTAGTGTTGATATGAGCTTGAGAAGAATTATGAGAATTGGAACCACTAGTGAAAAAATTTTCTTGTGAAGCAAAAGATGGACTAGTAAGAAATTGAGAAGAAGAAGCACTAGAATCATGAGTGCCTTGGGTAACAAATGATGAACTAGTGGAAGGATTAAGGATAGTGGATCTTATAAGAGGCCCACTAGATATAAAACCTACCATGTTAGTTGAGATAATAGGCATGGAGGTGGAAGAAGTTAAAGAAGAATATGTCATAGCATACAGAGTCAAGATTGAAGGAAGAGGTTGAGAAGCAAATAAATTGGTACCCACAAATCTAGTTGAGATAGTGGGAGTAGGAGAATGAGGTTCTTTAATTTGATGGATAATCATGAGGTTATAGATGGAAAAAGGATCCTTCCCTCTATGTTGAGGTAATTCTATGATAAAGAAAAGCATTTCAAGAGTATACTCTAACTCAATTTAATGCTATAAGTGTTAACCAAATTTTGCCCCCAGGCAAAAATTTTGGTCCCCTTCTTCCCTTGCTATCCATGCCAGTCATTTTCAAGTTGCACAAGTTCAATGAGTTTAGTTCATGGCCTGGTTCAAGTGGTTTAGCGACCTTTGGTTTAAAAGGCCCATCTTCAAGTTCAACATGTCAATTCATCAATGGTTGAACCATTGAACCGTTGAACCATTTTTGGTTCAATGGGTTTGGTTCAATGGGCTTGGTTCAAAGCAAGAAGTTCATCGGCCTTGGTTCACTAGTTCATCGGCGTGCAATGGTTGAACTCTTGAACCGTTGAACCATTTTTGGTTTAACAGCTTGGTTTAAGGGTATGCCCTTGGCCAAAGGGGAGTCTTCAAGTTCAAAATGCCCTAGCAGAGGGCAGGCACTTCAAAATAAAAGGACCTGAGTATGTTTGGTTTTGTTCAAAGTTCAAAGTTAAAATTTGTCAAAATTGACTAAGTCCCAAATTCCTTCAGACTTTTGCCTGAAGGAATTCCTTCAGACAAAAGGTTCAAAGGAATTCAGGCATAGCTCAAATCAAAAGGCAAAGGTAGGGTAGAATTTCCAAGGACTTTTTGTTCATGGGAAAATGTCTGCGGACAAAAGCCCATGAAAAATACATAGAACAAACAAAACCCAAGAAAATTGTCTATGGGGACTTGGGGAAAGATCTAGAGGACCAAAGGACCCATCGAAAGACCCCAAAGGGTAGGTTCCCTTATGGGGGACTCTTAGCCAAACACAAAGGGGACACTTTTAAAGAGATATAGGGTCACCTTCCCCTAGAAAGGTGCTAAGAGGAAGCAAAGAAGCCATGAAGACCCCATGATGTTTTGACGGGGACAGTGACATCTCAGAGGATGTCAAGATTAATAAAACAAGTTAGCCATTGGATTTCAAACCAATGACAGCCATATGAATGTCAAAGTTAGTGAAGCAAAATGGTCATTTGTTTTCAAACACTGAGAGAGCTAACCAAAGGGGCTAGAATGCAGTGACCCACTAAGAATTCACCCCCGAGGGCCGAAGGAGCCAGAAGAGACAAATTTGAGAAAAGAAAAGGAGATAGGCATGGAACAAGCAAGAAGTTAGTCCAAGTGGCACCAATTTGATAAGTAACTCTGGTAGGTGAAATAATTCCTATGAATTGATCGTTGGGGACACAAATAGCTAGCAATGCAACTAGTTTCTCCATTTTACATTTAATGAGTTGACAAACTATGTATTGACCTTGGAAAGACAGACTTCAAATAGACAAATCACATAGCTCATTAATGTTTTGTGTGACTTGTTCTTCCCAATGAAGGGATGTAATAGGCCACTTGTAAAAAAGGAGTGCCAAATGGGCCTCCTTGCTTCTCCTATATATTGAAGACTTGTTATTTTAAGAAACATCTTTCACATTTGTAAGGTGTAGCCCTGGGAAAATTTCACTTGAATTAATAAACACAGTTTTTTACCTCTTCTTGGATAGATATTTCTGTGTATGTCTTGAGTGTTGTTTATGTTCGGTCATTGTCTCTTAATGCTTTCACAGGTCCAACACCAACATACCTATTGTCTACGAGGCGCCATTTTATAGCTGACAGGAGAAGAGCTCTATTTGAGAGTGTAGAATAGAAGAGGTTACTTACAGTGTGCATTTCATAGCACTTTGATGAGTCTCTATTTTCTATGTTTTCATGAGAGCCTCCTTGCCATTTTCTTGAAGCCTGGTCCTTCTGTCAAGTTTGAAGCATATGTATGCATTTGTCTGGTTTTAAGTGTGGATGTGAGAAGGTCATTTCATTTTGGTGTATCACCTCCTTAGAGTATTTTGTATTCCTACAATCTTTCTCCCTTTTCATCCCCCAAGTTTATATATCTATACATGTATGTATTTTCACTTGCTAGAATAAATATGATGCATAAAAGGGAGCTAGCCCTTATCTAGAGACTCTCCCCTCTAGCTTCGAAAGTCCCACAGGTGAAAGGGGAGTTTCCATAGTTGCAAAGAGAAGGCAGGAGCTCAGCCTCCTGCCAAGGGTGCAATCTCTTGCATCAACAATAAGAGAAGAGGAGGGTTTTAGTAAAAATAGGTATGAAGAGGGGTTTCATAGTCCATTGTGTGGGTTACAATATGAACATTAATAGAATTTACAAAAGGAGCCCTAATTTGTCTATAGGAGACCCTATTAGGATTGGTTAATTATATCATGTCTATTGATTAAACTTTAGAGTTATCACCAAACAAAAATTCCATGATGAAACGAAAAGAGATAAGGTGAGAAAGCAAAGGATCATAAAGTGGCTAACAATAGTACTAGGTTAACCTAGTCGACCTAGTGCAAAATAAGGACTATAAAACTATACTAGGTCCATAGTATTGACCTAGTTCAGTGAACAATGACTAGTAGAAAAAGGTAAAGGTGTTGTAAATATCACTAGGTCAACTATGTCAATCTAGGATAGTGTACAAGTGATGAAAAAGATAGTAGGTCATTAGGGTTGACTTAGCATAGCAGGCAGGGAAGAAAAGAAAGTTGATAACAAGCTATGAACTAAAGAAAGATAATTGCAAGTAATGTAAGAAAGTAGTAAGTACTAAAATGGAAACACATAGTTAATTGAATTGATGTTGTCCAATCCAATTAATGTACAGAAAGAAAAATTGTGCACTAATGTTTGCTAATGCAAAACTTTACACACATAATTGATCAAAGATCAAGAAAACAACTTGAAAGAAAAGCTAGCTACTTGGTCAACCTAGAATGTTGATTAGATTATTAAGAATGATTTTGAGTGTAAAGGAAAATTGTCTATATGTAAGGTACTAGATAGAAATATATGGATAGTTTTAGGTAAGTTTAGGATGAAAGGGATTGTCGTGACAATGATACAAGCTTGGTATTGGGCCATATCCCCTCACTTAACACTCTTTAGCAATAAGGGTGTTGAGTTCTTAGCTAAAATATACCATTAACCATGATTTATACTTGATTAGAGCATCAATTTGACTTCCCCCTTGGTGATGAAATTCTTGGGTAGTCAAATGTTTAAATGATTTTTGATGTTTATGTGGTTTGGATGTGTGTGCAAAAGAATATAAATAGTACAACTAAGTGATTAGTTGAATGCCACATAATTAGACTATGTGAGCTATTCCAAGCATGCAAACAATTAAAAAAAGATGTGATTAATGTATATGGTTAATTCTAACATTGAAATAAGGCACATTTAAGAAACTATATGGATAATCATACAAAATAGGGTCGATAGGGTCAGAATTATATTATGGAAGCAAAGTTTAAAAATGAACTAGGTTGGTCAGGTTGACCTAGTTATTTTAGGACATGTATAACATAGATTAGTTCCATAGGGCCAACCTAGTTGACTATGCAGGGGTAGTTTTAAAGACTATAAAATGTGAAAGGAAAGTATGGAAACAAAAATATTTAGAGAATTAAAAACTCACCTAAGTGGTTTAGAGATGAAAACACAAAATATTATTGATCAAAATTTCCAAGAAACTACAAACTAGGTCGAGCTGGTCGACCAAGCAATATAGAAACCTACCGAAAACATGCTTAAAATGCACTAGGCTGACTTGGTTGTACTAGTTGACTAAACAAGAAGTCTAAAAATTGGCCAAAAAATGCATTGGGTTGAGCTAGATTATTCAATTTTCTGAATATAATTTTGTAAGTTCTAGAACCTATATTAGGTCATGCTAGTCGAGCCAATTACCTTTTGCTACATACTTATGCATAGAGATAAATAAACTGAGTTGATAGGGTCTATTTAGTATATTGAAGATATGATAAAAATAATTATGAATAGAAATGAAATAAGTGAAAGAAATTTTGTAAGGGTTTGATTCATGTCAGGTTTACTAGAATGTATGTAATTAGTAATGCATCATGTCCATAAATCAATCCTGGATTGGATGGGATAGATCACACCTATGCTTCTAATTGGGGGGCATACAATTATTAAGAGGGAGCTTGACCAATGTGAGGATCTACTAGACCTGATTAGGAGATCACTTATCACAACACACCATGTGAGATAGGGTTGTAAAGCCTATAGTCTAACACAATCACATAACAACCCTAATAGAATCCTATGATTTAATATTTTACTAATCTAATAACAAGAAAATAAAATTTAATCTAGTAAATACCAAATATTATGGTACAAAGTGGGGGTTAGAAACAAAACAAATAAATAACTAAATTAAACATGTATAGAAGGCATATATTGATGTCAATTTATATGGAATTATAATACATGGAAGAGAAGATTACATATACTCTATCTATCTACTCTTACAAAGGAGGAATAAATTTATGAATACTTACCTTTGAAGATGAACCCGTCAAGCCTCAATATCCCCCTTGGCCATGGTGCTTCACAAGAGATTGTCATGGTATGTAAGGACAACTAAGATAAATCAGATCTAGGATACACAACCTATCCAAGCATCCAAAAAACCTATCCATAAAATTATATTAGAGATGAAAATAAACTATTGAACCCTAAACCTTTATTCCCTAATTAGAATGGTCAATAGGCAGATGTTCATTTGCACTTGTTTGTTTAAATCTTTGTTCTTCTTTAAATGGAGGTAAATACCATACCCCTATAGGGTTACCTTGAAGATTTCCTAAGTGTTTAAACACTTCAAATACATTATTGATCATCCTTAAACATCCACTCATACCTATGTGTAACAATCTTACCAGACCACCATCTTCATACCCTCTCACAAGGTCTCTACATGTGATCATTAATGTCATGACTATGTTTCTCAAGCTCTTGATTCTTGACAATCAGACTTGAAAAATTATTTGATGCTTAAACACTTTGATCATATGTATTTTATTATCTTTATATATTATTATACATCTATACACATTTATGCACATGCTCATGATATGACAATGTTCCTCAAGACTATTGCTAAAAAGTACACTTACCTTGTATCTTGATCTCAACCTTGAAAACATGTCATCAACCTCAGAAGAATCATCAGGTTGACTTCACATTCTCTCTCAATAGAGAGACAATAGGTTACCTTCAAATTCTCTCTTGTCATAAGACTTCCTTATCACATACCACTTCACCATACATCTTTACTAGATGTACTTTAACATCAACTTTGATCTTGACACTTCTAACATTCATTTTGACCTTGACATCAATTATAAAACTTATAAACAAACTCTCCCTTTGTAATTTATATAAAAATATTATCCATAATGATCACTCATATGCCCAATCTGGTCAAATTCCGTTCTTAGACTTTCTCCCCCTTTGACATTAATGGCAAAGTGTCTAACATAGACAGTCATACGGAGCCATACCTTGTTGATATAGTAACTCAACACACATAATATGAATCATCAAGGTAAAATGTTCCCCCTAACTACAATAATAGTTCCTTTAGATGAATTCTAATAAAAATACTATTTTTTAATGCATAAAAAGATCAGTCTCAAACCTGAATAGTTCCCCCTCAAACTATGCATCTATTTGAATTTTACTTCTTGAATAGTGTCTCCATGAAGCTTAATGGAGTCACCAAATTTTATATAGCACTAAAACATTACAAGTTGAGGATATTCATAGATATTTATGCTCTTATCTAACTAAATGTCCTTTAATACCCTTTTAGGCTTAATTTCCATTATACATTTGATCAATGTGGGTTGAAAGCAGGCATTCTTTACTTGTTTTCTCATTTGAATCATGCTCTATCACAAGTAGTCCACTTAAGCATGTAGATTTATCATAACTCCTCTTCTTTATCTTTGGTTTCCAAACATTCATTTTTATTTTCTCTATCACCCTAAAGGTTTTAAAACTCTTGTATTAACTTGATGACCTTATAACTTTGTTAGGAAAGAATATTGAAATGTGTCCTACATTATGATAACTATATAAAACCACCTTACACATACCTTTTGAATAATGTGAGATTTCACTTGTTTCATAGGTCCATGAATACTTATTCTTAGAGGGTGTTATACATTCTCTTTCTCTATAACCAAATTGATTGCACAAAAAATAGTAACCATTGAATGAATTTGAATATCTTATAGCTTTAGGATATTTTAGAGGTCTTTTGATGTTGACCTTTTTGTCTTCAACAGTATTCTCCTTGATTTGAGGTGCCTATTTTTTGTCTTGTTTGAAACCAAGACCTATTTTGTCACTTGAATACTTTTTAAAACTCAAGATATCATTTAATTCTTTAGTGCTCTTCTCATACTTCATAAATGTCCTCACCTTGCTTGATTCTTGATTCAACTCAAGTGTCAAGGATTCTAATTTAGTTTCATACTTGATGCACTCTTCCTTTTTATCCCTTACGATTTTATTGACTACCTTTGTTTGTGCCTCAACTTGATCAATGATCTCATCATACTCTTTGGAAGTGTTACTTAATATTTCCTCAAATAATCTAATCTATTCCTCATAATCCTTAACAAGTGATCTTAGTTTGTGATACTTTATCCTTTAAAACTTCAATTCCTCAAGTGCACTTACTAATTCTACCTCAAGATCTACTTCACCTTTTTCTTCATCTCATTCCATATCAGCCATAATGCCTTTCCCACTTGAAAAACCATCACTATCTAATTTTATGGCCATAAACAAAGTTTCATTACTGTTATATCTAGATTCATGACTATCATTATCACTATCAGACTCACTTGAGTCACTTACATGAGAAGGATTCTCTTCCTTAGTGTAGAATATTTTCTTGTTCTTGAAAGTTCCTTTTTTGCCTTCATATTTTATGATCTCCTTGTTTTTATTAGGCTTATAGGTCATATTTTCATCTTCATCATGTTCTTCATCATGATCAGACATGTTCTTGTTAGGGCACTTGGATGCAAAGTGGTCAATCTTACCATAGTTGAAGAATTTGAATGTAAAACTGCCTCTATACTTACCAAATCCAAATATCAACTTTCTTGTAAACACAACTATTTTTTGATCATCATCAATATCTAAGCTTTCCTCATCCTTGACCTTCTTGTATTTTGACTTCTTCTCAACTTTAAAATTTGATTCTTTCTTGCAAGTTCTACCTTCATTAGTTCTCATCTCATAGGAAATCAAGATGCCATAAATCCCATCCATCTCTAGCTTATCAAAATCTTGCATCTCTTCAACTACAAATACTTTAGAGTCAAATTTAGAGTTATTTATCTCAAAAAAAATTGAACAATAATGGATTCTTTGACTTCTCCTCCCAATCATATAATGATGTTGACAACTTCATCAACCTTAAATCATAGGATGCAATGGTTTCATCTTGACTCATTTTTAGGCTTTAAAACTATCTTCAGTGGGTCTAAAATTTATCCATCTTCACCTTGGTTTCACCTTCATAAATAGTCTTCAATTTGTCCCATATTTATTTAGTTCAATCATAATGTATTGCTTTTACCAGTTGTACTTTTGATAGGCCAAAAATAATGGCATTCGTTGACTTAGATTTGTTTTCACTAACCTTCATACTTGTTGCATCGATTGGAGGAATATGAGGAAATATATAACTATCCATAACTAATTACCAAATATCATGTCCTTTTGACATCAAATATATCCTCATTATGACACTTCAAAAGTCATAGTTATATCCATTCAACAATGTATCATTACTAGTAGAGAAACCACCTTGAGGTTTTTGGCTAGCCATCCTTGCTTCTAAGATCTCGAAGCATATACAAACATAGACATCAATAATAGATCAATTATACAAGCATATATATTTTAGCAAGCATAGACATCAATCAACAAGATTATGAAACACATGAAAATAAAGTATATGTGGGAAAACCTAAAAGATGATAAGACCCACTGAACATATATTAGACATCTTATCCTATAATACCATGAATCAATTTATTTGAGCACTAACCCAACAAGTAGTACCAACCCATAATTTTATCAAGCACTAACTTCACTTTAGTACGAACTAACTTACTGGGAGTCTAAAACCCCCTTGATGATCAAATAATCACTCAATGAATAATCTGATCCTATCTACCTTGATCTTATTTACCTCTCATAATTGATGACTTTATTCTATTTCTCTATCACACTTAAAACTGCTTCTCACACAAGTAGAATTGTCCTTTACCTACTTCACTCAATTATCCCTTCTATGGCTTGAAAATATCATGAAAGCATTCTTAAAACCATGTAGATGTCTATGATTGATTAGTATAATTCATTTTATATGTTTCACCACCTGTGTAATCTCACACAATCATCTTTTTCTTTTCTTTACATCTAAACACTCTACATCTTCATTAGGCCTAAAAAATGCCTAGTATATATACAAGACTTTTCTTGTCCATATCCTTCTTATTCAGCCAAGCACTCTTATCCTTTTAGGTCAGCCATAGAATGGATACTATAAAAATTCATAGGAAATAATCAAATTTTCTTTCAATCCCTTTATGTCTTACCTTTCTCAAATAGGCCTTATTTTTCCTTTAGTTATCATGGAGACCTAATCTTATTAGGCCTAAGTAGTACATGTTACTATTTGATCCTTTTGGAGAACATTAAAACAATTTATATGGAATTATCACATCATATGTCATCCCAAATACCTCGTCTAATCTCATTAAGGCTTTTTAACACTTTTTTAGGTTTAACCACTACTTGGCACACATCAATAGCATAGTTCATATTAGCCTGATGTTTACGTAGAAAGTATGTCAACAATAATTTAAGCTCAAACATAAATTTTACTTAAAAATATGGAAAAAAAACATATATCCATAACCTTAATGACCTCAATTTCATCACCAAATTCACTAAAAACTTCAACATAAGGCATAAAACCTCAAACTCACTTCTGCAACATGACCCTTCAAAACTACCTGAATGTTTCAAAACCCAATCATGAACAATTGACCACCAACATATAAACAGGGAAATTTAATGAATATTAATTAAATAATATGAAACATATATACATTTATAACATATTAATATTCATTAAACACTTCATCTCTAGGTAAATCACCTCATACTCATCTCTTGCTAGGCTATTATTCAAAACTATCAAAAACTTCAAAACATAGTCATGTAAATAATGACATAGAAAACCTATAAAATCACTATAATTAACTTAATATGATCCTTAATAATCCTTATATCAAATTAAAATAAT
The DNA here is from genome assembly GCA_037957365.1 of Torreya grandis. NCBI lineage: Eukaryota > Viridiplantae > Streptophyta > Pinopsida > Cupressales > Taxaceae > Torreya > Torreya grandis. The sequence continues at coordinate 985,674 of JARHVA010003291.1, forward strand.
TAAATTATATGCTCAAATAGCTATATTAGTTTTACATACCAATCTCATGGCTTTAGTGTACATAGACCTCACTGTGTTAGACAAGTCAGTTTGAGAGCAACTATATTCTTATATATAATCATAGCCAAATATTATATTTAATAGGTATATGTGTTACATTTCTTTAAAAAATAAACCTATATAATTGGATACATCCCTAAACCATGATAGCACATCCCTAATCTCATTCCCACTTTTGCCTATTTTTCTCACTTTCTTCCTCATTAGGCCTTTTTAGCGATAGGTCAACTTCCATGACTAGTTTATCATATTAAAAGTATATAACCTAATCATAAAAAAACCATGGGAATAATATATAAGTGTCAATATTTAACCTCCATCCACTTAGTAACTTTGACTCCAACTCTACCCACAATAGCAAATTTTAGAGAAATATGGCTTTTCCTATAGGGTCCACTTACTCATTTGATAGACCAATGCCACTTGGAGTTACTTATGAGATTAAAATACATGATACAATCATTAAAATAGGTAATTCAATCAATTCTAATGCATTTACAACAAAATCTTCCATATCAAGTCACAATCAAGGTTTTAAAGAGGGTTAAGACTACCTTACAGTATTAACAATCATTCATAAAGCTTAGGCCCTTAATCCATAAAAAATGATTTTAAATTTTAATAAGTATCCTTATAAAACTTAAATTAAATTCTTAAGATCTCATGCAAAGGTTTCCCATGCCAATGAGCACAAGAAAATCATTCTCGGGTCTACAACACCTCATTTTGTTCACATAGGAAACCTCAAAACCACATTTCATGCTTTATTATTTAAATCAAGACCTCAAAATTAACTAAAAATCTTTAAAAAACATGTAAAACCTATGTAAAATCTTATTTTTCCATTTATGCCTTGGTAATTGAACCCCATACCCTAATTTATCACCATATCTCTCTTTTACTCTTTAGGCTTTGGATCTGTAGTTCATTTTATCCCTCAAAGTATACCTTTTAGATGTTATTCAAAAAATATCCACCTTAATCACATTCCCAAAAACAATTACACATGTTCTACCATTTTTTTATATCCTTCATAGGTCTTGACAACACTTCATGGTACATTATTGGGTCAGGTAGGTTCTAGGACTTGTTCAGTTATAAGATTGGTTTTAGGACCATACCCTTGTAATATTACTTTGAATATTTATTGTGTTAAAAAAATTCATATACATGATTTAAAATCATTAAACATCCCCTCATACCTGTGTGTATCTATCTTACGATACCACCATCTTCATACCCTCTCACAGGGTCTCTTCATGTGATGATCAATGTCATGACTAGGTTTCTTAAGCTCTTGAAGCTTGAAAACTAGACTTCAAACATTCCTTGATGCTTAAACACTTTTATCATATGCCTTGTCTGATCTTTAGATATTATTATACATCTATACACACTTATTTATGCACATGCTCATGATATGACAATGTTCTTCAAGACTAGTGCTCAAAAGTATGGTTACCTTGTATCTTATTATTGACTTTTAAAACATGTCATCAACCTTAGAATAATCATTAGGTTGGATTCAAATTATCTCTCAATGGAGAGAAAATATATTTCCTTTAAATTCTCTCTTGTCATAATACTTCCTTGTCATATACCACTTCACCATGCATCTTTACTAGATGTAATTTGACATTAAATTTGATATTGAAACTAATGACATTCATTTTGACATTGACATCAATGACAACACTTATCAACATTATCAAGTTGATATTGTACTCAAGTGGTATGATGACTATGCTAAACTACGTAAACATTTTAAATTTGATAGTCTTTGGAGTGGTCAATATGTCATTACTAGTTGTAAGTAAAGTAATGCTTTCTAATTGACTAATTTGAGTGGTGAGGAGATCCTTATTCTTATCAATGGGATGTTATTCAATTATTTCTATTAGGAAAACCAATCCTCTTTTACATATTATTAGTTTCATTCCTCTAAGTGCCATAGCACAAGATTTTTAGTTGTTTGTTATTATTTCCTATTTTGTGTTTTGTTTGTTTATTTTATGTTCAATCTTACAAGTTTTGATAGTTTCATAGTGTATTCCAATTTTTATGTAGCTATGAGTGATAATTAAGGAGATTCTAGATTATTTTGACTAGTAGGTTAGTCAAACTAGTTGAGTTGATAGACATTTTGACCACTTTATGTATTTAGGCCTAAAAAGGTGTCAACTTGAGTATTCATATATTTAGTCTATTATGAAAACATCATATTTATCATGTATTTTGAATAATTAGGTTAACTTGAAGGACAATTCATTGGTTGTCAAGTGAAAGAGGTGTGAATCTCATTTCTTATCATAATCATGTCTCAATTTCATCTTGTGTTAAGTTGCCACATGTGTGAGTATCTTTTCATGTTTTTAATAATGAATTAAATTGGTATTATGATCTAGACCCAATGTGCTAAGATAATTGAAGATGGAAATTGATGACTCACTTTGAGATTCTTGGATGTATTCAATATATTCAAGCATGGTGGGATATAAGCCTCAAAAATGGTGATGAACATACATAAAAACCTCATGAAGAACTTCTAGGAAGCTATAAGGTACTTTTCCATGATATTCATTAGCAAATATTCTTTGTGAAACTATGTGTATGTGATCTAAAAGTGAAGATTTTGGTATTTAATGGAAAAATATGATCTTAAAATGCCAATAAATCATTCATAACATATTTAAATCACCTTATGGTTATTGTATTATTTAGTTGCATGGTTCTTGATTTGAAAGTGTGTCTTCTATGAGCTTTGAATATTATTTGGCTACCAAAAAAACTCCCACATGTGAAATATCCCTCCTTCTTTTCTCTCCAAAACATGTTATTGTTTGAATATGTATTTTTGACCTGTATTCCTCTTCATGTTACCCTAAAATGGTGGTTTGAAGCTGAAATAAGAGGAAATAAATGAGAATTTGTAGGCTTTGATAGTATTTTTAGGTGGTACAAATATGTACTATATGTATTTACTTAGGTTAATCCATGAAGATCCAAGAAGGAATGGGTATAGGCACATAGTGAATATATTGGAAGGTTTTAAGGTTTTATAATACCAAAAACAATGTGTTTTCTAAGTCTTGTTCATTGGTAGATAACAAGATCACCTCAAGTTTATGCTCAATCCATTTGGTAGAGAAAGAAACCATATCTAAGCTCTGGGCTAGAGAAACTAGAACTCATGACCTTTCAATCATGGGTATTGGTTTTTGGTTTTGTCTTATTAAAATTATGAGAGAAGACTAATAACATAAGGGTTATGATCACTATTTACACTTGTAAGAGGAAAGAAAAGTGGTACAATTTTGTGAAGTTTCTATCTATCTTATTCAAACTAGTTCTTGATCCTAGTTCTTTAGGTATTAAAGAGACATTTCATGGATTCATAAATATTTTGATACACATGAGTGAGTGAATAGAGTTAAATAACACATATACCACCAAATCTATAGTCTGTATATAGTTTGGAGAGGTTATACTATTTAACGGATGATCCATGGTTGTCAGGCACAATATGATGTTATATGTGAGGTTTCATCCATGATCATGGGTATTTATTGAAGGTTACTAGAATTCTTACTCAAGGTCTCATAGCTTAGAAATTAAAAATCTAAATCAACTTCCTTCATATTCTTAGTTTAGCATATGTTAAGGTAACTTAGTATATGTTAAGGTATTTTGATGCATCATAGGTTTCTTTTTTTGACAATGTATGCCTCTCTGAGAGCCTTAAAAAAATTGTATTATATTAATGCATATGCATTGAGGTGTCTATGATAAATTTAAGACTATTTTGGATTGTGTATTCATGATCCTTTCCATCCCCCATGTTTCATTCCTTCTCCATAGTCTTTCACATTGCCATTTAACCATTATAAAATCTTATCATTTCATCTCCACTCTCAATTTCCATATCCCAATTCATCATACTTGAATATCATTATTTATTCACATTCACCTCATGGATCCAATAATTTAGATGAGTTTATAGTTCTTGGGAACCATTATGGTCATGAAGTAAGTTATTCTTCCCTAAACACTACTTACAGAGGTGTCTCATGATTACCTACAACCATGCTATTTGAACATAATAAGAAATTTAAGGAAATTAAAAATAATTATATGGATTTTAATGTATATTTATGTTAATCTAAAGACCTAAAACTTGGACACAGTCTGTATAAGGGTCAAATTCTCATACACATTCAGGCCTATAATGAAGAAAATTCTATGTTCAAAAGGTAGAGTAATGAGTCATAGGTGATAGTGTTGTGATAGTGATGAGTTGGATAACTCAAAGTTAAATTTATGGGCATGAAAAATTAGAGGAAAAACCTTAAGTATGGATACCTTATATTAGGGAGCATAATATTGTTTGGATGGCTCTTGATGTATGTGAAACATAGATCAGATGTATGGACTATGAAGAAGGTGCTTGAAATATGTTGAAGTTAAATGGGGATTATACCTAGGTTTTGGAGTCAATTTATAAGGTTAGTAATTATAATTCATCATACCTTCAACACCTCAAAGGAACTCATTGTCATAATCAACACCTATAGCCACCTATAGGTTATGATGAAGATGTGTGTAAAAAGGCTAAAGAAAAAGTTCAAGTAGTTGATATAAATGTTTTAAATGTACTTAGGTATACTAAGTGACATGATAAAATGTGTTTAAATTATCATATATACCTTTATTTACTAATAAAACATCCATAATGATATTTTTACCTATAACCAGTGTTGGCAGAGTGTAAGCTAAAAGGAGATAAAGAGAAATGGTGCTTTGATAGGGTGCATAGGACTGAGATGAGACTAAGGATAAGTACCATTGAAAGAAGGATATTATAACATCACCAAAGCCTTATTTTCACTCTCATACCATATTTATAAGGTGAAAAGAAACAAACTCAATCATGGACCCATGAAGCACAAAAACTTAGGCAACCAACTAGTTAGTTTTAGAAATAAAAGAGTTTTTAAGCACTTATAGTTTGATTTAAGCTCTCAAATTTATTAAAAATATTATTCGTGACTAGTGTTAACTTTCCATGCTACCCTCAAGTTCTCACAATTAGTATAAACATCTACTATTTTGTCTTAGAGCTTCCCTTGTCAATTGATAGTTAGTGATAGAGTCATGATGACTATTTGGAGGTTTATCAATATGATAGAGGGTTTAAAATTAATGTGAAGGTTTCTGAGGTAGAGAAAGGTATTGCTAATATTCATAAATCTTGTGATATTGATCACACTTAGTTTTTCATTTCAATATGTGCTTGAGGGATAATATATGTAGATATTAAATCCCTAAAAAACATTACCACCATATTGAAATAGATATAGGATTTATTTTCATAATGATGGTTATAAGAATCATGTGGAGAATAATTTAAAGTCCTAATGGAACTATTGGAGTGAGGGGGATACAATAGAGTTTTCATTTTTTTAATAGACCTTCCTTTTACTTTTACAATCTAGACAACCACACAAATCACATTTTCACTACATATATATCTTAATGCATCTTCTACATGGGAGCTTGACATAGTCAAGGTAGTTGAAGGGGTTAGTGTAATTTAAATCCATGATAAGAGTTTTTGTATTAACATTTTGTATGCTATAAATCATTGCTATGATTTTTAGACCCCTAAAACCCTTATAAAACCCTAAAAGATACCTAATGGTGTAAATATGACTCAAGATGAATTATAAATAAATGTTTGAGCCATGAAATGATGTTTTTCATCTTATTAACTCTCTTGATAATCATAAAAACCTATTGGTTGGCAAGTTCAAAGGTCATACTATACAGACTAGGCTCAAAAAGGCTAATTTGATCCTATCAGCAAGGTAATTAAAGATGTTTGAATATAAAATGAGACAAAAAAGGAAGAATGGGACCAAAATTCCCTAAAAAACATATAAGAACCATCTATAGGGGTATTTATGACTATTTCTATAGGAAAATAGGTCTATGTGTTTAAACTAGAGGTTGTGCGAATGTAAATAGAGGATGAATGGATCATTCAAGATAACACCTGAATATAAATGAATTAATAAAGGTTATTCATGTTGTATAAAATGTATAAGATCTTTGTAACTCAAAATCAAGATAGAATTGTAAGAACCCTGCATATACATATGATTTTCTATTAGATTCATTAGATAATACCATTAAAAAGTGCAAACATAAGGAAAGGTGGGGTCATGAGTTTGCCTCCAATATACATGAAAATCATCATCAATTTGTCAGAGGGGTGTATCTCAGTTTTGAGCTACAAGAAAGATGATATGACTAGTCATTTAGGCCTTAAGACACCAAATATTACTCAAAAAGCTTTTTTATTCCTTGAGAGATGACTTCACATGCTCAACGTGGTATGTATATTTTGCATGTAAGGATGGGTAGTTTGGGATAGGTAGAGGACTTAGTATACTAGTGTGTTATCTCATCGATTTAGATGTTTTATGCACAAACTTTATGAATCATTATTAAGAGTCTTGAGCACTCTTAAACCTATCTAAAAGCTTAATTAAGACCTGATTTGGAATAATTGAAGTAAAAGGCATCCAAACATATTGAAATAAAATTACTAACCCATATATAATTTGGTATACTTAGAGAGGCTCATGTCTATGGCACTTTATTGTATGGATGGTATATGAACCTATCAAAAAATAATATCTTCTAAGGGAAAGGAGCAAAAAAAGAGGTAAAAAGTAGCTGAATAAGATGTAAATAATTGAAAGGGAAGGTTTGAAACTTATTTTATCTCCTCAATTCATTATATGCTTGAAAACATGATTTTAAGTTCTCTAATGAGTCCCTTTAAATCAGCTAGTCTATAGAAATAAAAGATAAGATGACCTAATCAACCGGTGTGGAAAGTTTATAAATGTTTATTAGTCAAAAGGCCTATGCTATGGTGTAAGGGGTTGTTTCATGCCTAAAAATAATTTTTAAAAAGTTAAAAAGGATCCATACAGACCTTCATGGCTTCCAAACACAATCAATTAGGCTACTATGCTTAATTGGCTTAGTAGACCTACTTGGTCAACAAGGAAACATCAAAGTTGGTGTACAGAGATAATAAATTAGTTAATGCAAATTAATCATGCCACATAAATAAACCTTATGTGTGAATCAATGTATAACTTATCCTTAATTTCAAATCAATGCATATCCCATGGCCTTAATGGAAGAAGGAAGCATTCTCTTAACTTGGTCTTATACTAAAAAGGAGAGGTTATTATATGCTTATGATGGCCTAATGACACCTCATCAATGTGTAACTAATAGTGCATATGATGATTCAATATGAGGTTAAAAAATTCAACCATATCCTCCACCATCCCATTTCACCACCTAATAGCTCATTCAAAGATCAGGCAATAGCATCAAACATGGAGATATTTTTGAAAGATTATATGTAACTATTTGTAACTGAAGTAATGTATGAGTTAATGATGGTCATTGATAACCTTTTTACTCTATCATCCACATCATTATCCCTCTTATTATCTCCTTTTATATATATATTTATGAATTATGGCCTTGATTTTGTTTCCTTGGGTTGATAGACAAAAACTCTACTAAAATTGTTTACACCTTGAGTTAATGAGAAAAGATTATTACAAACTTCTTCATGGATGCTAGTGTGTTTATTGATTTTTATGTTGTAGTTAAGTATGATATTAATTATATTTTTCATGTCCCATCCTTCACCTAATTCTATGTTATCATCCTCTATAGGTCACATGAAGTGTTAAGAGATAGAAGTTATGTTTAAGAGTGAGTTAGTGTGTAATGTCTTTCATAGACCTCCATTCCTTTACCTTCAAGTTTTAGACCTTTTATCTAGCCATCATATGAAATAATAATGTTTAGGATTATATTATTAGAGTCTAATTAATTATCTATTTCATTTTTATTCACAATTTTTCTTAAGGACAAGGTTAAGAGATGATCTTTAAAGAATTGGTGCATCACCATCACTAGTATAGGTTTTCCCTTTAAGTTATATTTCTAACTCTTTTCACCCCCAAAGTAAAATAGGTCTAGAAAAAGGACTCAAATTTGATACATAATATGATCTAGCTTCATAATATAAAGGTTTGTTTTAGTTATAGGTAACACATAATCTATAGACCAATCCAATGTTAGTCCAAATTTGAAGGGGAATTGAACAATCTACTTCATAGGGTGCCAAATTTCATTGCTAAAAGAATTTTTTTTCAAAGGTTGGGTCTTCCCAAATTTATCCATCATGTATTAATATATTCAACATATATGTTTTATGTGAGTTTTCTCTTTGGGATTTTGGTATTTCCAAATTTTACACCTTGATAAAAGTGATGGGTATTTAATCTTTAGAAACTACTTATCATTGGGTCCTTGGAATTTAATCTTAGAAATTTAGTCCTTGATGAATGTTTTGGCATTTAAATATTCACCAAACATGTCTGGTAAAACTAATAAGATAAATATTTATGGGAATTTGGTATTCAAAACTTTTTATTCAGAAGGTCTCAACTAACATTTGGTCTTCAACAAAGGTGTTCAGTGAAAGTGTTTGGAAAATTTTATTTGGAATTAAAATTTAGAAAGGAAACCCTCTCAACCTTCATAAAAGACACCCACCATAGGTCTTTAGAAATTTTATTTATAAGATGTGTTTACTTTGTAAATATTTGGGTTTTATCTATTTTAATGAAACATATGACTCCTAAATACTAAAAGCCTCTATGGCATAGCTAAATTAATGTGAAAGGAGTGATAAGACAACACTTGGAAAGAGACAATGAGGTGGCATTCTTCCAATTGTCTATAATTTCTATGTGGTATACCCACCAAAATAAAGTGGTAAAAGTTAAATTAGTAAAGTTAAATTAATCTAGAGATGTTAGACATTAATGTCATATAAATTATAATTGAGTAACAAAATATATATCAATTAATTGAAATCAAACGTCATGCCCATTGATCACAAATGAATATGATCTAACTTGCATCCTTGAGAACAAATCCTAACTACTTGCATTTAGATTATGAAGTGCATATATAATAGCTAAGAAACTAAATCCATTTACCAAATATCTATAAGATTAAAAAATTAACTATGGTTTCCTCATTTAAGACATTCATGGAAGCCCAAACACTATCTAGGTTTTTGACCAAAGATTATACTAAGTGAATAGATATTGTTTTAACTCTAAACTATTTCATGTTGAGTATCCCAACTACTCAGTTCTATGGGAAATAAAACACTAGGTGGATACACATACTTTTGAATTAACACCAACATAGAGGAATTTATCTATCAATTTAATCCCCCTCAAGTGATAAGGATTGAATTTTGTAGTGGCCAAGCCCAAACTAGTGCCATGCATTGACCTACTGTGAGACCTATTATTTGCATGCAAAGTGACTAGGGACACTTTTTTAAATTAAATGAATCACAAAACCATCATTTCCTTCATATTAGGTGATGACTTTCAAAGTTAATTATCCCTACCTATTGTAGATACAACACTTGATTTTATTAGAGTGGTAGCATGGAAGAAAAATAATTTAATTGATAAAACTCTAAATAAGTGGATCATCCTTGGAGAGATATCATCATTAAGGGAAGTAGCCAATGCCTACCAAATTGTGATGGCTCTATTAAAATGGTTATATAGATATGCTAGAATTGAATTTCCTCACCTCAAATAGGTTATACTACTATATTTACCAATGACCTCAGAGCTAACATGTTCTTTAGTAGAGGTAATTAGTAATAGGATATAATAGAAAGTTTTGTGTAAGGATAAGAGACATGTGGGAGCCCATTTTATATGATTTCATACCTCCTAGATGTTTTAATGGGAATAACATAAATACACAATGGTTCACTTCATATCCCATCTCCATATTTCATTAAGAACCATATATGTGACTTTTACTCTTTCATGCACATATATGCCTACACCATAAATATACTCTAAATTTTAGAGGACATATGTCCTCATGTTTGTAGGGATATACATGAGACACCACTACCTATAGTATAAAATAACATAGATAATACAGTTATGCCCAAAAGGGACTACTGGATATACCCTACATACACCATGATCAAGGTTGCAGGTCACAAAGTTACCCTGTTGCATATCCCTAAGTATGTGCCATAAAAATTATTTGAGAAAGAGATAACATAATAGTTATTATGGGTAATTAATGAGAATTTGAAAAATAAGAATAAGATTTAATTCTATGGATCCCATCTAATGATTTTTAGGGTATGTTATGTGAATTGAAATTATGTTGATAGGTTGGTAGGTTTAGAGAGTATTATTCATTGGCCACCCTACTACATGGATATTGGGATCCTCATATTCAAATTCAAAAACATATCAATGCCTTGGTATTACATACCAACATGAGCCTTATGACTAAGAATTTTTATTTTTAAATGCTAAGAGTGATGTGTAGGTCATAGAGAGATAAAAAATGGCTAGATTAAGTGAGTAACTTTTGAAAATAATCTAAAAGAAGCCTTAAATTTCAATTGTGGATGAAAATTTTAGGTTTCCACCATCAAGTGAATGGGTTATCAGAAAGTTATAAACTAATAGGCATTCCTAGTCATCAATGGAATAGGGGGAACCATCTCAAACATTAGCCATGGTGATGAAGACTATAAATCAAGAGTCTGAGTTGACAGAAGCTCTTAGCATTACAACTTCCCTTGGGAGAGCTAAAGATGAGACATTTTTTATCAAGTCTTTAAACTCAGAAAATCATACTCATCCTACTACCAATTTATCTCAAGTGACTAAAATCATGGAAGTCTCAACCTCCCCCACTTAGGTGGCTTACCTCACAACATAAAAGATGACTATTTTCTATAAGAAAAAACCTAGAGCCCAGGGACCCCATGTGACCCCAAATATTGATACACCATCTATAAAAGGACCCATAAGGTAGGATCAATAATATATAAGAAGTAACATCAATAGTGAAGAGGAAGAGTTATAGATAGAAAAAGAATTGAGCCTCCAAGAAACTAAAGGAAAGGCACCTCTTGAAGTAGACCAATAATATGAAGATGTAATCCGAACTATCTTTATAGTTCCTTATATTTATACAAAACCAATTTTATCACTTATCTTTCCTATGTCTATTTTTTTCTTTTTATCCTATTTCTCTCAGTCCTAGTGTTTTACCTTACTTGGTTGATACAAAAGTAGAAGTTTTATCTTCTAGTCCTATTGTCTCCTCAATCTCAATTGCTTCTACCATTATAGTTATGTCTTTATCATCCATTATTCCCACTTCTATTGTTTTTACCTCCACTATTACCTTATATTACATTGAGCCTAAAAATTTATCATCTAAGAAAGCTTGGGGAGCATTTCCATGTGCATAGCTAAATGTGTCATCCACCAAATTGGGCTTACCAATGCCTTCTTCAATTCCTACCCAAACAATGATTGTAATATCATCTAAGAAGGATGGAAATAAAAATCAAGTATATATATTCCACCCTTTACTATAATGTGGTGGTGTTGATTGGTCCAAGTTTATTTTACCTTCATTATCAGACCCATTATAAGTAGAGGCCTTGAAACAATCTTTAGGGGACTTTTTGGTTGATAATATAGCCTAAGATACTCAACTGACTAACTCAAATCATTTGGTAATCCCATAGTGGGTAGCATACATAAAATTTCAATCCTCTAAAAGACCAAATCTCTTAATTAAAGAGCTACCCATAGTAAGCTCATTTTTTGATAAATCCACATGGAGTATCTAGAGAGTGAAGAAAAGAAAGATTAAATATGATGTTAAGAGAGGCATAATTCTAGAATAAAGGTAAGATGTTTTCTCTCTTTCAAAGGTAAAGAACATGATGCTAGGTTATTATCCTTATAATTAGGATATTAGATCCTATTTCGATAACACAAAAGGATGCCTTGCTCGATCTCCATGAAGGGACAATACAAGAAAGAAGAGATCTCAAACAAGAATTAGACCAGGTTATGGAAGAAAAACAAATTGTTTATGTTCCCATGCATATTGAAATAGATGTACAAAGCACAAATTTAAGATATACAACATTATATATGATATTTATTTAATGAGGGTTGAATTATCCCCTCAACTCATGGAAGAAACAAATTTTTTTAATTCTTTGAAAGAATATGAGAAAAAATTAAAATAACTTGCTATATATACAAAATATAAGGTTTATAGCCATACAAATTTAATGACACCATTAGAGGTATCCAATGCCCTCAACTTATTTATCTTTAAAACACAATAAGAAATGGAATGGTTAGAAGATATAAAATTAATAATGATGAAATATATAGATCATGAGAACCTTATTTTATAGATTTTGGAATAGTTGAGTCTTTCATAGGCTAGGGACTCTATAGGGAAACTAATAAGTAGAGCCAGTTGTGATCAACTTATATGAAAAACCTCAAAAAACATAAAATAGAATGTTCAAATATTAGAATTAGAGGAGATTGAGTTTGAACTTAATTTTTAAAGAAATAATGTCATAGAATTTGATATATTTTAGATCAAATTTAGTAGCACCAAAGTTGGGCATGGACATGTAATGAAGAAAATAAGCAGGCTACATAGGCCACCACTTTTTAACATGGACATCATAAGATATCATAATGATGTCAATTTTAAATATTATAAAGAATTGGAGGGTAGGAATAAGGATAAAAACACACCTTTCATCTCAACACCACATCCCATCTCAACTCCACTAACAACTTCAGTTCCTCCCCTACATCAATTACAACCAAGTAATCACTGAGTGTAAATAAGCCTTAATTATTAAAGGCTAATTTTGTATGTAATCTTGCATGAAATATTAGTTAATGTAATTATAGTTTAATAATACCTATAATATTAATGTATTATTTGGATTAATAAATGTGTAATCATGCACACATTACATATAATTATGCAAGTGATTGTACATGCAACTTTAACATTGAAATTAGAACTAAAGTTATAATTACAAAGATGTAACTTTGAGTTTTGAATGAACTTAAAGGATTAGGTGAACCTTGATAGATATTTTTCAATGATTTCATGATGATGTCATGGATGTGTCTAGGTAAGTAGATGAAGTGCCTTGATAGTCTAAGTGATAATGATAAAGTGTGCAATGTGCTTGTCCTAGTATGCTTGAAGTATGCTTGGTTGATCTTCAGTTTTGGCATGGTTTGACATGATTATGGATGAGTATAAATTATTTATAATGTGAAAGGGTTCATATAATAGGTTTTATATTATTTGAGTATTTGTGTGCATGATTGGATTTCATCTAGTTGGTTATTATTTTAATCTAGACATTTTAGGACTAGTAGTAGAAAATTTGAGTGATAAGATTGATGATGTTAGAATTTTCACATGTGTATGAGTTAAGGGGATTTGGTAATTTTTTTGTGATAAAAATTTTCCTAAGTTTATATGGCCCAAGTCTCAATTCATGAAATTAATTTCAACCAAAGATATGTGCGTACAAAGTTGGGCTACCAGGCATTTTGATAGTGTTTTTTATCTTCAAACAGAGCCTAGTATGTAGTTTAGTAACATCATATATCACACTTATGAAAGTTTTAGGATCCAATAAACATATGGATGAATTATCATATGTGATTAGATCACATGGTTCAAGTTTCAAATCATTCAACTAAGAGGAACTAAAGTTACTAAGGTGCAAAATTGGTCCCTCAAACAAAAGTGCACTAAGTGCAAAGGTAGATCTAATGGTTTATGATTCATCGTATCAAATATAGATGATGTGAAATGAGTCTAAGTTCAAATATATTATTTTTAAAATTATAAGAAAGAGTTGAATAATAAATTTTTTGATGGTATATCTCACATGTGTGGATATTTCAGGAATAAAATGTCATATGGGTTTGTTCAGTATTTTGCCTAGTTTATATGGTTGAAATTTGTCAACATACGAGTGAGTGAGGTAAAAGATATGAATATGAAAATTTGGACTTCTAGGTAGATAAAAATGGTCCCCATACTTATTCTATTTTACATGATGTTAAAGATGAGGACCAGATAAAGATCTAATGGCTCATGGGCATTTGTAAATATCAAGATCTATAGTGAATGTTGAATCGAATGATTGAACGTGTTTATTGATTAATGAATTTAAATATTGAGATCATTATAAAATTATAAATGGATCATGTTTGTTCCAAGATGTTAGGAAGAAATGAGATGAGGACAAGTATTAAAAGTTTAACATTGAGTAGAGGTAAAGATCAAGTTTCTTCTAAGATCTAATAGTGAGCAGATGTTTGTACATATATATATATATATATATATATATATATAGATATATATATATATATATATATATATATATATATATATAGATATATATATATATATATATATATATATATATATATCAATGGTTTGTATTTACAAATATGATTTCAAGGTTTCCAATGTTTAACATAGATAAAGACTGAACTATGTATAAGATATTGATGGTGCGCATATGGTAAAGATTTCAAGATTACAGAAGATAAGGTCAATTATTCAAAGTTTAATGTTTGGGTAGTGGTGCACTATGAGTTAATGGTCAAAGAAGATAGATTGTGCATATTTAATCTAATATTTAATGAAATTATATTCAATTTAAGTGATTGAGGTTTAACTGTGACCATTTGGATTTAAATATTTAAATTTGTGAAGAAAAAACTAGTGCTCAATTTTTGTGCTATATCTTTCAATATATGAAAAATTTACTCATGGTGTAAAAATTGAACTTGTAGAGGACTCCAAGGTGAATATATAAATATAAATTTTAATATATATAAAAGTGTATATAGTCAAATATATTTAGGTTAAAATTTGATGGTGTGTTCCTCCATGTTCTGTAAGTAACCCAAGAAGGGTATTTGAGTTGTGATTATTGATAATTCAATGTTTTAAGATGAACTATTGATTGGAGTATGTTTTATAATCCATGAGGACCATTTTTGTGAATTATTAATGTTTTAAAAATCCTATGAAGTATGAACAAAGGGTTAGAATTCAACTATGTTTTCATTCATAATGATTGAGTGTAAAGAGAGGTGTTTGAGTTAACTGGGGGTTAACAGAAGAGTGTTATGATGGGTGTTAGAACTTAAATGGTACCTATAGATCATGTGTCATGGTTACATATGTGTGAAATTGTTCCTATGTTCATATTGTGCCTGGAGAAGTGTCAAAGAGGTGAGTGGGTCATCATAGGACCTAAAAGGTGACTTAGGCTTATTTTAAATAGAGTTGTGCTTAAGTGTGACCCATGTAAGATGACTTAAGTTTGAAGGCATGTGTTTTGGAAAAAAAGGAATATTTTTTACTTGATAATTAATGAATTTTATATAAATAATGAAACTGAATGTGATGGTTTCTAGACTTAGGGAGGCTTGTATGTGTGGAGTATGCATTGAAGTGAAGAAGATAAGATAAGTAGTGTGCCTATTGGATGATTTGATGAGAAAAATAGTTTTTTTATTATGTGTATGACATGTAGGTCATATTTATAATGTCATAATAGTTCTCTTCTAGTTTGAATATATGTGAAGAGGTTTAAACATGCATATGAGGATAGTTTGAGTAAAGAAGGAGAGAGATTGTGGCATGCCTATGTGAGAGGCCTATATGAGATAGAGAGTGAGTTTTTCTATGGGTTAGAAAATAAAATATCCATAATCAAGTGTTGAATACAAAATTTATAAGTTGGAGGTGTTAACTTCATAGGAGGGTCTAAAGGACTTGATCTTCCTTAGGGGCAATTACTTCTTATGAAATAGGTGTTTCACTAAATTATGGTCTAAAGGACTTGACTAGTCTATTGTTTATAATCTATTATAGGAAAATTAATCCATTTTTTGTAATATTTATAGTGGATTTTATTACCCATGATGGTTTCCCACAGTAACTATGTGTAGTGTGTTTGATCTTGTATATACATTGGATGAATGAGTTCTCTTGTTAATGTTGCTTGATCAAGTTGATATATGTAGATTGATTAATAGTTTGAAAGGATTACAATTAAAACTAAAATATATAGCATCATTGATTCACCCCCCATCTCATTGGATTGTACCTCTAATAACTGGTATCAATTTAGGTCCTTCAGTAAATTATTAACAACTTGAAGGTGATTCAAGGTACAATATGGGTAGTCATAAAATGCAAGGAGGTATCTCTACTAAGAACGCACCAATGTTTAATGGATCCAATTATGCTTTTTGGAGTGAAAGAATGAGGACATAATTTATGTCCCTAGGGTTTGATATATGGAAATATGTTGTGGATAATTATGTTGCTCCTACTACTCCTCTAACTAGTGCTCTATATAAGAATTTGTTTGAGAATAACTATAATAAAATGAATGCCATCACTTGTGGCCTTATAGAGACTAAGTTCACCAAGGTAATACATTTTAAATCCACTAAATAGATATGGGACAAAATGTATATAATTTATAAAGGAGATTCAAAGGTTAAGCTTGCTACATTATAGACTCACAAAAGGCAATTTGAAAGTCTCAATATGAATGAAAAAGATTATGTGGCATCCTTTTTATAAAGAGTTGATGAGATTTTGAAAATGATCAGAGGTCTTGGGAAGAACCTTGAAGAGGATAATTTAGTTAAAAAATGTTAAGGTCTCTATCCCTCAATTTTGATCCAAAATTATCTGCTATAAAATAAAGTCATGATCTTACTTAGTTGAAGATGGATCAATTGCATGGTACCCTTAATGCCTATGAGATGAGAGTAAATGATGATATAACACCAAAGAAGGAAGTAGCTTTCAAGACTAAAATGAAGACAAAGAATAAGTTCCAAGGTAAGAAACTCAAGGAGGATGACATTTGTGATATAGATGAGGATGAACTATTATTTGATTTCAAGGAAATTGAAAATAGGTTCACGCAAGTATAAAGGTAAAATACCCCTCAAATGCTTTAATTGTGGAGTGGTAGGAAATTTTTATAATAAGTTCCCTCATAAGTATAAGAAATATGATGATGAAGAGAACGATCAAGGTCATGATGATGGCAATAAATCATTCATGTTTGATAAAAGCAAAAAATGATTTAGAAGGTTTGATAATAAGAAGTACTTTAAGGACAAGATTAGTCTCTACACCAAAGAAGATTGTAAATCATCAGATTAGAGTAAAGTCAGTGACTCAGAGTATGATCATGAAGATAAAGCCCTATTCATGGCTATAGAAGGTAGTTATTCACATCAAAAGGAGTCTACGTGGAGTGATTTAGATGATGAAGATGAGGTGGACTATGAGACCACATTGATAAATTCTCTTGAAGAACTGAAGATTTAGAAGAAGATCAATAAGAAGATGAAATCTAAACTCAAGGACTATGGTGATAAATTCAATGTATTTTAGGCAAGAATGAATGAAAATACCAAGGATCATGAAGATATGGTCAAGCATCTTAGTTGTCAATTGTAAATCCTGTCTACAAGCCTATAAGATAAATAAGATGAATGTTCAAGGTATGTAATTAAAAATGAGTCATTGAAATCTGAGTTAGAGAAGACATCTAGTAAGGTGAATTCATTTGTGAGATTTGAAAAGAGCTCAAGTGATCTAGATAATATATTGAATGATCAAAATCATGGAAGTGATAGAACTGGTATTGGATATAAAGAAGAACTAGAGAATGTAGCTCAAAACAAGATGAAGACTAATGTGAACATGGGTAATCATACTCTGAAGATAAATCATTAGATAAAGAATGAAGGTGCTAGTAGAATTAAGATAAATCATATCAAACAACCAAATTTAAATTTAAATGGTTACTAAAATACTTGTAATAAATTTGAGCATAGACTTAGAGAATGTATAAGGCCTATTAGAAATTATTTTTTATGGAACTATGATGGGAATCATGAGTCAATAAGTATGAGAAAAGTTAAGTGATTTAGCTATCTTAATGAGTGACACTTTTCTAAGCATTATCCAAATAAGGAAAGGCAAGGTAAGTCTTGTTCAAAAAGAGTAGCTTGTTTTAGTTTTCATGACATTGGACACATTGATAATTTTTGTCCAAAAAAGGTAATAAAAGATTATTTTCTATCAATGAGTATTATTTTCTACAACTATGAAAAGATTGGTCACATTTCTAGATTTTCCAAGCAAAGGTCTACAAATTAGAATAGGTTTAATTAGGCTCATATAGTGCAAGGAAGAAGTCAAGTTAAATCATGGAAGGAAAAGGTGGTAATTATGCATCATGATGAGACTTTAGGTCTAAATAATTTGTTTTCTATGGTAGAGAATGCTACAGAAGGTGAAGAGTGCAAAGGTATATCATTGTCTACTCATGTTCTGAATGAAGAGACCCAGATATAGGAGAAGACGAAGGTATTAGTTGAGGATAGTTCTGAGATGTGTATGTATCTAAGTGAACATATTAATATTGTTGAGAAATTATCATTTAAAAAATTCAATTATCAATACCTAGTGATGAGGTTATAAGCTGCAAGGAAGATTTTACAAATGAAAAGGTATGTCATGAATCTATGTTGTATCCATATATTATTAATCCAATCATAAAATATAAGGATAATGTTGTATTGGATGAATATGTTGATTCTCTTAAGCCTAAGAATAAGAAGAAGAAATATAATCATGAAATGACCAAGGAGGAGAACGAATATGAGGAGTTATGGGTAAGTCCTGGTTTCACAGAAGGAGGTTTGTTCTTCTAGGACATTGTGAAGTAGGGTGTCTCTACCTATGCTTTTTAGGATAAATATTTATTATGGAAAAGTAATTTTATGTGATCAATATCATAATGATAATATATACAAATAATTTTTTTATATTATAAGTTCATTGGTTTTTTTGGTGGTCCCTAAGGTGGCTTGAGAGAAGAGGCTAGTAAGCCTATGTGGTGATTCTTCAAGGTGTGTGGAGATCTCAAGATGATCAAGTGATGAAATGGCTTAGAAATATTATTCGGAGTCACTCTTAGATGTTTTTTGGTGATTTTAATTAGATTTAAATATTTCTGTGTGTTCTTTCTTCATTGGTCATAGTGCTTGCTTGAAGAGAGTGTTGGTATGGAGCAAGAAGAAGTTGTCAAGGAAAGAAAAGGTAGGATCAAGGTAAGTAGGAGTTTTTAATATCTTTAAATGATGGTCTTATTATATTTTTAGTATTTTTAGGTCTTAAATATCAAATTTTCCCACTTTTTGATTGTGTCAAAGGGGGAGAAAGTTCCTATTTTGAGAGTGTTTGAAGAGAGAGAAGGAAAGTAATTTATATATTGCTTTATGATGGGTGTTGAAATAAATGATAAATGGGAAGGTTTTTGGAGATTTTTAAATGACTTAATTATGATACCATGGAGGTGTATATGTGAGTGGATGAAGTTCCTTGATATTCTAAGTGATAATGTCAAAGTGTGCAATGTGTTTGTCCTAGTATGCTTGAAGTATGCTTGGTTGATATTTAGTTTTGGCATGGTTTGATATTATTATGGATGATTATGAAGTATTTATAATTTTAAATGGGTCATATAAGAGTTTTTATATGTTTTTAGTGCTTGTGTTCATGAGTGGATTTCATCTGGTTAATCATTTTTTTCATCTAGACATTTTGGGACTAGTAACAAAAAATCTAAGTGAGCATATTGATGATTTAAAAATTTCACATGTGGATGATTAAAAGGGATTTTTTTCATATTTTTGTGATAAAATTTGTCCTAATTTTATATTTTCCAAGTCTCAAGTCATGAAATGAAGCATAGCCAAATATATGTGTGTGTAAATTTGGGCTCCCAAGAATTTTGACAATGTTTTCTATGTTCAAATAAGGCCAAGTAAGTAGTTTAGTGATGTCATATCTCACACATGTGATTTTTTAAGGATTTTATTAACATATGTATGAATTATCATAAGTTATTATATTACATGTTTCATGTTTTAGATCATGTGACTAAGTGTATCTAAAATTACTAAGGTAAAAAGTTGGTCCCTCAGATAAAAGTGCACCAAGTTCCAACACTTAAACAATCTGAAATAGTAGATATTATGATCAAAATTTCATAAAATTAAATATCAATAGCATGAAATGAATATGATCTCAAATACATTATTTATCTAGGTACATAAAAGATTCGAGTAAGCGTTTTGGTCATGGCATACTCACACGTGTAGATGTTTTAGGAGGAAATGGTCATATGGGTTTGTTCATTATTTTTCCTAGTTTATATGGTTAAAATTTGAGAGAATACAAGTGAGAAAAGGTAAAATATATGAATTTTCAAAGTTTTCCTTCTAAGTAGATAGAAATGGACCCCATACTTAGTCTATCTTACACGATGTTAAAGATCAAGACCAAATGAAGACCTAATGACTCGTGGGCATTCATATAGATCAATATCTATGGTGCATGTTGAATTGTATGAGTCAAATTGTTAATTAGTTAATTATTTTAAAGATTTATCTCCTTATAAAATAATAAATATATCAGGTTTGTTTTAAGATGTGAGGAAGCAACGAGATGAGGACAAGTGTTTGAAGTTTAATGTTGAGTAGAGGCAAAGATCAAGATTCTTATAAGATCTAATGGTGAGAATATGTTTTTACATATACCTATCAATAATACATATTGAATGATATGTTTTAAAGGTGTCTAATTTTTAACATAGATAAATATTGAGCTACGTGCAAGAGATCAATGGTGTGTATGTGGCCAAGATCATAAGATTACATGTGATAAGCTCAACTGTTCAAAGTTTAACATTTAGGAAATGGTGTACTATGAGTCAAAGTTCAAATAATATCTATAGTGAATATTTAATCTAATATGTGAGGGCACAATATAAATTTTAAGTGACCAAGGTTTAACTATGACTATTTGTATTTAAATATTTAAAATTGTGAAGGAAAGACTAGTGCTCAATTTTTGTGTTATATCTTTCAATCTATGTAGAATTTTCTCATGGTGTAAAAAGAAAATTTGTAGAGGAATCTAAGATGCATCTATAAATATATATATTTTAATATTTTAAAGTGTGTATAGTCAAATATATTGAGGTTTAAATTTGATTGTGTTAGTTCATGTTATGCAAGTAACCTGAGAAGGCTATTTGAGTTGTGCTTATTAGTAATTCGATGTTTTAAGATGAACTATTGATTGGAGTATAGTTTAGACTCAATGAGGACCATATATGTGAATTATTAAGGTTTGAAAAATCATATACAATATGAATAAAGGGTTAGAAGTTTATTATGTTTTCATTCATAATGATTGAGTATATAGAGAGGTGTTTGAGTTAATTAGGGGTTAGAAAAAGAGTGATATGATGGGTGTTGGTACTTAGAGGTGACCTATATATAATATATCATGGGTGCATATGTTTTAAAGAGTTATTGTGTTCCTATTTTTCTCATAGATGTGTCAAAGAGGTGAATGGGTCATAATAGGACCTAAAAGGTGACTTAGGCTTATTTGAAAGAGAGTTGTGCTTAAGTCTATCCCATGTAGGATGTCTTAAGGGTGAATCCATGTGTTATGTCAAACAAGGAAGATTTTGGAATTGATAATTCATGAATGATATATAAATAATGAAACCAAATGTGATGGTTTCTAGACTTGGGGAGGCTTGTATGTATGGAGTATGCATTGAAGTGAACAAGATAAGATATCTAGTGTGATTGTTGGATGATTTGATGAGTAGAATAGTTTTTTGAATATGTATGATTGGTAGGGAATATTTATGATTTTATAATAGTTCTCTTACAGTTTTAATATATGTTAAGAGTTTTAAGTGTGCATATGAGGATATTTTGAGTGAAGAAGGAGAGAGATTATAGAATGCTTATGTGAAAGGCCTGTATGAGATAGAGAGGGATTTTGTGTAGGGGTTAGAAAATCAAATATCAAACATCATGTATTGAAGAAATTATTTCTAAGGTGGAGGTGTTTAATTCATAGGATGGTCTAAGAACTTGATCTTCCTTAGTGGTAGTTTCTCCTTGTGAAACTAGTGTTTCACTAAATTCTAGTCTAAAAGACTTGACCTGTCTCTTATTTATAATGTTTTAGAGGATAAGTAGTCTATGTGTTATAGGCTTGAGAGTGGGTTTTATTCCCCATGAGGGTTTCCTTTAGGAACTATGTGTTGTGTGTTTGATCTTATGTATGCAATGATTGAATGAACTCTATTGTTAATGTTGCTTGATCAAGTTGATATATGTTGATTATTTAATAGTTTGAAAGGATTGAAATTGAAAATGAAATATTTAGTCTCATTGACTTCCCCCACCCCATCTCAATGGATTGTACCTCTAAAAAACCCTCCCCAAGTGTATTTATACATGTAAATCCCTCATTTCAAAGGGTTAAAGAATTATCAATGTAGGAAGAAGTCATTTTCATTTGTCATGCAACTATGTGATGCCTTTTCCTTCCATTTATATGTAATTAGGTGTTTATTTATTTTCATTATTTTTATTTATTAACTCAAAGTGTATAATAGCTATGTATAATTCATTTTGTTATCATCTATATCTATTTATTTTATATGTGCAACAACTATTGAATAGTTAGCAACTATTATTCATTTTAAATAATTAGTTGACTATATTAATTTAAAAATTATGCATGAGTGTTTGCCTCTGGTGTATTCTTCTAAGTGTGATCCAAAGTTATCTTAGATACTGTGACTTGCTAGTCTAACTTGTAATCTCTTGAGTAAGGGTGTGTAAAAAATACTCTAGAAGAGTAACCTTTAGCTGAAATCCTTAAGTTTTTGATATCATTTATTCCCAAAATACCTAACTATATTTGTATGTGAGTTTCAAATAGCTACCATCAATAAAAATTAGTTTTGGAAACACTTTTCCACAAAGAAACCAACCTTGAAAGTAATCCCTTGAAACTATATAGCCTTGTTTTCTAATTTACCCTTCACTATTTTTGAAATTTATCTAATTTATATTTACCCACTTTATAATAGTTTTCATCCATCTAACCTAACTAGGTTTTACTTTATTTAATAGGATTCATTTCACTACAAGCACACCCAATTAAAAAATTTCATTCTCAACCTACTATTTCTCCATGAGGTTGTTTAACTAGTACTTGAAACTCATGCCCTAGAGTGGAATTTACCTCCATTGAGATCTTAAAATGTTAGAGGCTACCTCTTTTAATCTAGTGGTGATCTCTATTTGCATAATACCCACATCAACAAGTAAAAATATTATGCTAGATTGGTGGCCACTTGTGTGCCTTCCCTGATGAGAGTTACCTCCTACATTTGAGTTGCATTGAAAACATGCAAGAGAGTTTCCAAGTATAGGGCCCAATCTAGTATTTTAGTTTCACCTTTATTATTACATCAAAGTCCTGTATCTATACCAATTATTCCCATACTACCTTGGGCCATGACACCTTCTCTAGTTTGAAATATCTAATTCATTAATCATCCTATGAACCAAACATGCTAGCTAGTTGGATATGTTATTGTCATCCCAAGGGATGTTCAAAATTTAATAAGGAATCCAAAGAAGTATCTACCTTATTTATCTCCTTAAGGAGGAATAACTACACAGGAAAATATCAAGTATTTCAGGGCTAATATGAGGTTAATAAATTTCATTGATGAATATGTTGCATGTAGCTTTTTCCCCTTTACATTTTATAATGTTGCATATGATTGGTACCTCAATATTTAAGAGAAATAAATTACTTCCTAGAATGCATGTTAAACCATTATTCTTTCCCAATTTGGATAAGTTACTAGTGTTGGCTTGGTGTATCATCATTTCACCAGTATGAAGAGGGAGCCTAATGAGATAATTCAAGATTTAAATGAAAAATTTTAGAATATTTACACTTGGATGAATCCAACATACAATCCAAATGAAATTTTGGCATTGGAAATGTACAATAACATCCTATATACAATAAATATAGTGTTCATGTGAAGATAGATTACTCCCAACTCTCTATCATTAACATACAAAGAAGCTATCAATATTTATAAACATCTAAATCATCAAGTACCATACACCCAAATATCTATGCTAGTTTCTTAGTTCTAAATGAAGTGCCTCATGTAAGCCAAAATTTTCCTACATTCAACCAAAATGAATTATATGTACTACCTCCTTTGATTCAGTGACACCAA
The DNA here is from genome assembly GCA_037957365.1 of Torreya grandis. Taxonomy (NCBI): domain Eukaryota; kingdom Viridiplantae; phylum Streptophyta; class Pinopsida; order Cupressales; family Taxaceae; genus Torreya; species Torreya grandis. Next base: position 1,009,966 of record JARHVA010003291.1, read on the forward strand.
ATAATAATTAAGGTTATATGAATAATCATGTATAAATGAATGGTCGTTATAAATACCAACAATCAATTGCATCCAATACTATAGTTGTCTAAGGTGTGGAATCTACCAAAGTAGAACTTGATTATATACAAAAAGAGGTCTAGAATATGAGAAATGACTTCTTAAGCATGAAGAGGAAGATTCATAATTGTTTTGTCCAAAATAATAACCAATAATTTATGTTTCAAATATATAACAGACCTTTAAATTGGTATATAAATAATGTAGAACAACATTATCCCAACAAGTTGCCATAAATCAATATAATGGAAATAACTCTATCCAATTCTTGTAGAGTTCATAATACATAAAAACATGGTGAACTTGATTGTGTATAATTCTATGTAGTGTTTTAGACATTCCAAAGGGGTATGGTAAGGAAGGATTTGATTAACAACCCACCAAAGTTCCATCCTAAATTTGGTTTCTCAAACATTGCTATGGTATTTCAAACTCATAATTATTCTTTTCCAAGAAAGGATGGAAATGAACCAAAGGATAATTATGATGAGATGCATGCCTTACAGTAGGAACAAAATTGAAATTATAATTTTATTAACAAGCATCCCTTCACAACGTCTCCTAAAAATAATACCAATATTCCACCAAATCTAAGGGCTGACAATAATCTACCTCACCTAAAAGGGAATGAACATCCCCAGAATAATGAGGAACAAAATAAATGAGAATAGACCATTATTGAAGATATGAATAAGATTAAATCCAAAATCAATCTTCATGAATTGGCTTAGATCAATGAATATAAGGATTTCTTGTGGATTTGCATTATAGCAAAGCCTGATGTAGAGAAGACAAAGGTTGGATATACAAATGTTATATACAAGAGTAAGCCACAAGTTTCTTATTTCTTATTGACTATTATAGATTATTTGGAATGAATATTCAAAAAAAATTAGTTTATTTTGGATCTTTGGCTATTATGATTCCAAATTCCATTTTACAAAAGATTGGATTAACTCTAAGCCCATCAAAGAGGATAGATTCATAGCTAGATAAGATAGCAGTACCTATAGTTGGATAACTGAATGATGTATGCATTAAAGTGGCATTTGAGCCACATGTATAAATTACCATTTATATACTTGTGGTGGATATACTATAAGGATACACAATCATCCTTAGTAGATACTAGTTCAAAGACATTGAATGAGTATGTAGCAATAGACTTATCTCATATTTGGTTTCCATAGAAAGGTATTACAAACTAAATTCTCATTAATTAGAAATTAAGAATAAATCACCCCATTATATATTACAATACTAATTATGAATAGGTGATTAAAAAATCACCTAATCTTATAATTTATACCTTTACCATAAAGTATGAGGTGAAGGAACCAAAAGTCTATGGACCTTCCCAATTATGGACTCTCTATTTCAATGGTGTAAGATCCAAGCAAGGATCATGTTTTGGTGTTAAATTAGTTGATCCAAAAGGTAATAAATACCTAAAAACATATATATTATAGTTCCCTTACACCAATAATAGATCATATTATGATGCACTAATTTTGGGATTATAGTTTTAACTCAAACATAATGTCAAGAAATTGTTAATATATGGACATTAAAAATTGGTAATAAATTAGGTCAATAAAAAATACCAATGAAATTTATCATACCCTAAGATGTATAAAAATATATTTTTGGATTTAATTGAGTCATTTGAGTTTTAGTATTTATTACTAGATAATAAAATCAAGTTGTTGATTCATTGGTTGTTTCAACTACTAATTTATCACTTCTACAAGAGTCCAAGGTATAGAGGTTTTCCATTGAGATATTACCTTGTCCATTTGTTATTGATAACATGAAAAATTTCTAAGTATTTTATGATGAATATTAGATCATATAATTCTTGAATAATTTGGGACAATTTAAATCTTGAATCATTGATGAGAAGGGGATCACTTATCTATGCCAAGAATAATTGGGAGGAGTCATTCATTTCAAACAAAATTAAATTACCTTAGGAATGGTTTCTTGGGAAAGGGAATTTGATTTAGATCCTCAACAAAAAAAACAAATACATCCTAAATTAAATGAATTTGAGTTAAATAATGAGATTATAGGAGATGAGTATAATCTAAGATATGTCAACATTGGCCTCAGTATCACTCCATAATACAAACAAAGGGAAAAGTATTTACTCACCTATTATAAAGATGTGATTGTTTGGATGTATAAATACTTGAAAGTTTTTAACCCAAGTATCATCACCCATTAAATACCAATAAATACATACCACAAACCATTCATTCAAAGATAGCTGATAAATCTTATCTTAGAGCCTATTATTTAAAAAGAAGTGGAAAAGTTGCTAAATTCAAAATTAGTTTTCCCTATCAAACATTCTACCCAGGTGGCCAACATAGTATTAGTCAAGAAGAATAATGGGGAAATTAGAATATGTGTTAAATTTAAAAAATTAAATAAGTCTTATGATAAATAAAAATATCATTTACCTTCCTTTTATGAGGTAATTTGGATATTAAGTGGTTCAAGAATGATGTCCTTGTTGGATGGATTTTCAGGATACTAGTTGTTTGTTGAATCTAAAAATAGAATGAATACTACATTCACCATAAAGTGGGGTACTTATAAATATAAAAGGATTAAATTTAGACTAATTAACATAGGATATACCTTGAAATGAGAAACGGACCATGCATTCCAAGGTCTATTCGGTAAATGCATAATCATTTACATGGATGATCTCACTATTTTCTCAAATACCAATACTGATCACGTAGGCCACCTAAAATCAATATTTTAAATATTTAGAAGGTTTTCCATATTTATATAACCTGATAATATAATATTTTTCATTAATGAGGGCAATCTCTTAGGATGCATCATCACCAAATAAGGAAATACAATTGGCCTAGATATAATTCAGGGATATCAAAGATTGCATTCCAAAACAACAAGGAGCTCAAGTATTTATTTGGGAAGATAAATTTTGTGAGGAAGTTTATCTAAGGATTTTTATAAACCATTATACATATAAATATAATGATCAAGTGGAATGGACACTATAGGCCTAAAATTCCTTTCAAGGCATCAATGATTTGATATCTCATGCCCCTATGCTAATAAGTCTAGACTTTAATAAATATTTATTCTTGCATTCACTTCCTTGAGAAAATAAAATTGTCATCTTGATTACACAAAATAAGAATGAAAGTGAAAATATTATTAAATTCAAGAAAATAAACTTAAAATAAGAATAGCTCGGGTATTTCATGATAGGTAATCAAATATTTAACCTTGTCAAAGATGTAAAGAAATTTTGATACATCTTGACGAATAAGACCATCTCCATTATGTTAGACACTAATATCAAGCTCACTTTGGGGAGAAATAAATTGGGTGAGTATAGAGTAAAATGGATGGAAAACTTTTAGGATTTTGACATAGAAATCAATCCTACCAAGATTGTTAAAGGTTAGGGCATCATTCAACTTACGACTGAGCCTGACCCACACATCATCATTAAGGAGGTTTGTGAAACCCAAGTATCTAGAGGAGATTGGTATACTGATATTATTCAATATTTACTCATAGGTACTTGTTCTTTTTACTTAACAAAGAACAAATGAGATATTTGAGGCTCAAATCTACTCATTACATGATCAGGAAGGGGATTATGTATAATAGGAATTATAAAGGCATATCCTTAAGATTCATATCACGATAAAAATCTCAATAAATTATGGAAAACTTACACCAAAAGATAGGTAGTTGTCATCCCTCTAGAAACACCACAGCCTACAAAATCCTTAGAATGGATTGTTATTGGCCAACACTCTTTAAAGGTGCACATGTTCATGTAAGAACATGCCATGAATTTCAAGTCTTGTCAAAAATAGAGGTACAAGAAATAATTTCATTGAACCCTATTATTAAAAGAAGAATATTCTTTCAATGGGGCTTAGACTTCATAGTTTTATTAACCCCAATTCTTTAGCTGGCCATAAATTTGTACTCACCACCACATATTATTACCCCTGATGGACTGAAGTAGTAACTATAATGTATTTTATATCACAAGATGTAATCATATTTCTAGAGGAAAACATCACAACTAGATTTGGTACCCCTATTTCTATAGTTTGTGATAATAGACCAACATTTTAATTAGTTAAATTCATTAAATGGTCCCATGATAATAAAAACACCATCATGTTATCCTCTAATCATTATCTACAAGGAAATAGATTGGTTGAATCAACAAAAAAACCTAATTGATGTCCTTAAAAATTCAAGAACAAATAAATCTATAGAGTGACATAATCTATTTAAATATTCACTATGGGCTAATCGAATAAGATACAAACAGGCCCTCAAGACTTCACCTTACTTATTGGTATATGGATAACAACCAATTTTTCTAATCATGATTAAATTTCTAACATATTAATTTATTTAGGAATAAATGGAACCAAATGAAAAAGTAGAGTCTCGAGTATTAGACATAGTAAAGATGGAATATTCAAGGATTGAAGCCTTACATAATTTTAGTAAGCATCATAACATAGTCAAAAGGTGGTTTGATAGAAAAACAAAATTTACAACATTCAAAATATATTACATGGTGATTTTATGAGATAAATCCCATGAAAATAAAGGACATCATGACAAGTTTATCACACTATGAATTGTACCTTATCAGATTTTAGAGATCCTAAGTAATAATACTTTTTATTTTAGGTACCTACAAGGTAAGAAATTGACACATCTAGTTAGTCAATGGATAGTTTTTAAAGCACTAATTCATGGTTGTACCATATAGAGATGTCCCTAAGTAACAATTAGTGTTTTGGTAAGGTAGGATTATAATATATTTACTACTTCCATAGTTAGTTTCCCTACTTTCTAGGTTAACATTTTCAATTTTTACCATTTTACTTTCCCTAGTTTAGTTCCTTGTTTTCTATATTAGATATCTTTTATTTTAGGGAAATCTGATTGACCTCCACTAGTATACTCAATCAATTACCCAATCCATTGGATTTTTTATCCATTTTTGAATATAAAAGTTTATCTATGAGAAAGGTCCTACAAATAATAACTAGTATGGTAAAGGACATTAAACAAAACACACAAATCAATTTACTTTCATGTTTTGCATCTTTATGTTTAATATTTTTAGAATTTAGGTATGCAATAAGAAAATTAATCATGGTCATTCTTCCATTGAATACTTATATCATGTAAATAAAATATGATCTCATAATTACATACATATTTAGAAAGTTTTCACATTTTCACTAGATCATAGTCACTTCTCATGTTAATACTTGTTTGAGGTAATAAACATTGATACAAATGTAGCTAGTAGAGATAATATGGTAAAATTATTCCCTCGTATATACCAAATCACTATGGTTTTTGGTATCATTCTCCAACCATATTCTACAAAAAAAATATAGCAAAACAAGGACTAATGCATCCTAAAAGAGTAATCAATCAAAACTAAAGAAAATATAAAGGTGACACAATGAAATAATATCAATGTATTATGCATAATGAAATAATATAGGAGGAGGAAAGAATAAGAACCAAAGGTATCTCTATCAAGGCTATGGATTCCTAGATAGTAGTAGAGCAATGCCCGAGCTTCCATAGTTTTAAATATGTTTTTAGGGAAACTAGAATGAAACCTACAATTATCCCATGTTTTTGCAAAAAGTCTCATAATAAGGGTAAAAAGAAATCACTTTATCACACATAAATCCAAGGTATGATCAAGGCAAGTATGCTATATTTCATTGTTAGGAGTCTCTTTTATGTCTCTAATTTAGTTATTCTTTTGTGAAATGGTTCAAGTTTTATTTATAATTTTGAATTGAAGGTTCTAAGTTCTCAAATACTTAGAATTATTCTCCTTTTAAGTTGTCATTTGATATACTCAACATACCCTCATTATTTTTTTGAATAGGGACCCAATATTTTCTAAAAGGTATAAGTCTATATTGGAAATATTCTTTCATAAGAGCTTTACATATTAAACCTAACTTTGCTATTTGGTAAATATGAATGGGCATGTTTTATTTATTCAAACTAAGTTATTAACATTCCTTGGAATTTTTACATATACATAGGTTTTTGAAACATGTGTGATTTGTAAAGTATCAATATAATCATAAACTTGTACTTTCCACTTTTATTTATACATCAATCTTTGACATTTTTTTATCCTTCACACCTATGTTAAACTTTGCAAAAAAAATTCTTCAAAAATTTTGTTCATAGGTTATATTTTAAAATTTTATTCATAAATTGGATCTTTGAAACATTATCTATCATAAATGCATGCATTTTACATCTACGTTTGTCATGAGTTTTCTCTTTTGAATTTTGGTCTTCATAACTTTTACACTTTGACAAAAGTGTTGGGTGTTTACTCTTTAGAAAGTGGTTAGTATTAGGTCCTAGGAATTTAATATTCAAAATTTGGTCCTTGGTGGAAGTGTTTGGAATTTACATATTTGATTAAAATGTGTGGTAAAACTAATCACATGAATATTTTAGGAATTTTTTCTTCAGAATTTTTTGTTCACAAGGTCTCAACCAACATTCGGTCTTCAAAACAAGTGTTTAGAGAAAGTGTTGAGAAAATTTTATTTAAAATTGACATTTGAAAAAGACAACCCTCATCCTTTATAAGTCCATGATAGGTCTTCAAAACATTTTTTTGGAAGATGTGTTCACTTCAAAATAATTTGGGATAACTATATTTTAACACCATATATAACTCCCAACTATTAAAAACCTTTGTGGCATAGCTAAAATAAAGTGAAAAAAGTGGTAGGATGATAATTGGAAAGAGACAATGATGTGTCATTCTTCTGAATGTATATAATTTCTACATGGCATACCTACCAAAATAAAGTGGAAAAGTTTTAATTGAATGAGTTAAAAAAATTTAGAGATGTTGGACATTAATGATGCACGAATTGGAATTGAATACCAAAATATATATCAAAAAATTAAAATAAAAAATCATACCCATTGATCACAAATGACTTTAATCTAACTTACATCATTGAGAACAATCCCTAGCTACTTGTGTTTGAATTGTGAAGTACAGACAGAAGAGACAAGCCACTAAATTGAAGAACCAAAACTTTGTTAGATTAAAAAATTAATTATGACAGCCTCATCTAAGACATTCAAGGGATCCTATACACCATCCAGGTTTAAATTCAAAGATTCTACTGAGTACATAAACACCATTTTTTACTTTATAGTATTTAATGATGAGTATCACAATTACTCAGTTCTATGAGATGTAATTCACTAGGTGGATGCATATACTTATGAAGATAATTTGACACCATTACAGGCAATTAAATATGTATTTATTCCACCTCAATATAAAAGGATTACATTTCATAGTGGCTAAGCCTGAGGTAATTCCATACACTAACCTACTGTCAGACCTATTCTTTACATGCAAAGTGACTGGTGGTATTTTTATACATCATGTGGACACAAAAATTTCATCACCTATATCTCAAGAGACATTTTCTAAAGGTACTTATCCCTACCAATTTCAAACACAACATTTTATTTTCATGGAGTGGTAACATGGAAAAAAAATAATTTAATTGATAAAACTTTAAGTGGATCATCCATGGACAAACCATCATCCTTAAGGAGAATTAGTTAGTGCATATAACTAGGTTTTAGATGGGATTACACATTGGGAAGGTTGTCATGAACCAGTTATATGACTACCTAATATTAAATTACTTAACCTCAAATGGGTTCCACTACTATATTTATTAATGGCCTCAGAGGTAAAATTTGCTCTTAGAGAGGTAATCAATGCTAGGTTGTAAGAGTAAATTATGTGTAGAGATAACAGGCTTGTGGGAGGAAATTTTTATATGATTTCATATCTCCTTGATATTTTAATGGGCATAATATAAATACATAATGTGTCACTCTTGATCCCATCTCTAGATTTTATCTATAACTATATGTGACTCTTACTCCATCATGAACACACACCTAGACCAAAAATATAACCTAAATTGGAGAGGATGTATATCCTTAAGTTTTTATGGATATATATGATACTTCACTACCTAAAATATCAAATAACATAGTTGATACATTGATTCCCAAAGGGTAATACTAGATACACCTTGATTACTATTGTCACTTGGATTTTCACCCTTTGAGGAGATGAAAATATCTCCCCATCTAAGTGGCACAATGGAATCACCTCTAGGCTTGTGGGAAGCCTAAGGAATGAGGTGAGTCTCTAGATAGGGCTAGCTCCCTTGATGTACCATTTTGGATTGCTACTACTAATAACTTTGGGGGGTGAAAAGGAAGAGAAAGAACTAAAAAAAACTAACCTAAGGGAGGTGATACACCAAATTTACCGATGAAATCCAACCATATGCATATTACACTTGAAACCAAAGGACAAACTAAACATACACTCTCTAATCTATGTCTTCTTGCATCAATGTTACATTGTGGGGTTATGGATGAATGTGAAATGTTAGGAATACTAGACAAGAGGCCTTGAGTGACACTAATTAAGATAATAACTCACTTAAACTTTTACACTTCATGGAACACATTACATGCCCTATAAGAAGAAGCTAAAAATAGGTGAGATAATGTGACAACTTGATATGGAGTCCATAGTCTTCATGAATCAAATTAAACATTCAAGTAAATAACACTATGATCAGTCATGTAAGAGGTATAAATTAGTAATTTTATTAATAAAAAAGTATAAAAATGAGTAGGGCTTCACCATACTCAGGTGGAACATCCAATTTAATGCCAAAATAGCTAGTTCTTATAGAACGCGAGAGAGAGAGAGAGAGAGAGAGAGAGAGAGAGAGAGAGAGAGAGAGAGAGAGAGAGAGAGAGAGAGAGAGAGAGGACCAAGGGTCATAAGGACAATTGTCAACCTGATCCAAGGAGTTAATTTTTCATGTGGAGAGGGTATGTGATGAACCATTTAAGGTTAGGATCTACAAGTGTCAATCCAATTCACAAACTTCATGAAAATTGGGAAGAAAACTCCTCATTTGGCTCAAAAAAATTGGCTTCATGATGGGGTTGTTTTAACATAATATAACTGATGATTATTAGTATAAATTATTTTAATTAAGTTTAAGGACATCATAAATTCCTTCCATTCATTATTTTTAGGCTTGGTCATCTAGAATCACTTGGAGAGAAGCAATCATCATTTGATGTCTAGAAAGTTACATTTCCATGCACCCTACACACTTGGCTTCCAAATTAGCATAATTTATCCATGAAAATAAATTAAAGGGATTTAAAAATATATTTAAATACCCTCCATGTACCTATAATCATTAGGCACACCTTAAAATGAGCTCACTTGAATTTTTCCATCTTCTTCACTAGCTTGTCCAATATGCCAGATTTGAATGGTTGATTTGAATCACCTATTTTGGACACTCAATATATGTTTCAAGGAATGATAGTTATATTGGGAGTTATATTAAGTCCTAATATTTCCATCTATGTGATTTTAATCTCTTGAAACCTTATAAAACTTGTAAAATGAACAAAATAGTGATAAAAACCCTATTTCTTCCCCCATCCATACAAGTATATACATCTATTTGTTATCTGAGGGAGCCTAAGAGATTCCTATACAACTTCAAATATCTATTCTAGTAAAAAATGTCCATTATATTTCATCTCCAAATCCATTTCCTCCATCAAGTCCTAGCTGAGGGTTTAGTAGGGTTTTAGGCATGTTTTGAGTCTTAAGGTTTGGTCATAAAAACTAGACATCTAACCTAAAAAAAATCAACAAAATCATTTTTAAATACCCCTAATATCTTCCCCTATCTCCTTTGGAAACCATGAAAATCCTCTAAAAATATGTGATCTTCTAGAAATTGCCTATCAAGCTTGCTTCCTTGTTTACCTGCATATTTAAATTGCTTTAAGGACAAAAAATGGTTTTATTTAGTTTTAATTGCATTATAATGGCTTGGAAACCTCACTAGTAATCCCATAAACATGATCCAATAGGTATAAGGTATATCTCATGTTTAAGTGTGATTGACTCCTCATTTGAATACTAGATCTAGCCATCCCAAGAGTCTTAACTTCACCTTAGAGCTCTAGATGACTTTTGATAACTTTCCCTACCTTCAAATAGCCTTAACACATCTATTATGACCCCTCAAACATTTTTTGTCAATATATAATTCTCACATGACTTTGGAAAATAAGTTTACCTCCCATTTGGTCTTAGGCCTAAAACCTACCTAATAGGCATGTCTTTAACTTTTGGATTCTAGATCACCCTATTGGGTTCCATACTTCATTATTTGCTTTTCCATGTTTCCATAGATGTTCTCTAACCTTTTAAATCTTCCTTAAAGGTTCAAATATCTCTTTTCCTTACCCTAACACACCTTTTTTTATTGATAGTGTTTACATGAGGGGAAGTACCCCTTTTTTGAGACAAATAGGGGGTACTTCCCCTATTATCTCAAGAAAAATTAACATTAGATGGATTTATTATAGTTTTTAGTACATTTCAGGTCTAGGTCATATCATTTGACCTCTCAAAACTTCAAATTTCAAGACTAGTTCCTTCAGAGGTAGAATGTGTAAGATTTACAAGAGTGAACTGTGTATGTGTGTTCAAGGTCTCTATATTACTTGATTTTAATTATATGAAGAATATTAATATACCATCATGACCATAACAAAATTATTTTAATCTCCACCTATCCCTCTAATCTCCTATGAATGCCTCACACACTTGGATTCATAAGTTTTCCTATGTTAATCATAACTTGATGTATGTTGAAAATAGGGTCTTATGGGGTCTGAGTAGGCTTATTTTATACAACCAAGAGCTTAAGGATATAATAATGGTCCTAATGAATATGATATAGGCATTGTTTCATTATGTCCATCTTCCCTTAACCTTTTTGCAAGTAATTTAATGACAAGATTGAGTCTTTCCTTGCCTACTGACTGAGACAACATGCTTGTAGGTGTGTATATGGATTTTAGGGCCTATGTAGGTTTGATTCTCATCATATTTGTAGCTCATGATATCATTAAAATCCCTATTTAGTTTATCACATGATACTTTACTAGGTTCAACATATACTTGGCCTTCAACTTATACCTTTGGTCACACTTAAGCCTTATAGAAGTTGACAAAGATAACCCCTATTTGACCCCTACTGTAGGTCACTTTTGCTCTTATTTGGGCCTTAGTAATGTTATTTAGAGGCCTTATGAACCCCATAAGATCACAAAGTGTTTTTTTAAAACTAGTAATCAATTTTGAAAATCTTAAAACACTACTTTGTGTATCAATTTCTAGGTCACTACATCATACCCTATTGTAGGTGACTTTTGGCAACCTGTGTATGGACTGGAAATGTCCATGAGATGGTACAAAAAATTGTGTCCTCATTTTTCAAAAGGTATTTATGCCATGGATGTTATTTTTAATCATATGGAGTCTTTCAAACATGATACTTAGCCAAATCTTACAACATTGAGTGAAGAATAACTCTTTTGGATCAAGCCCTATAGATTTCACTGTTTGATTTAAGTGAGCTAATTGACATATTGAGGGTTAAAAAATGCCATCTTATATTGATCCTTTCCTTCTAAAATTTTGTAGGTTTCTTTTTATATGATGGGGATATAATACCAAAACACTTAGGTGTCTCAAAATTCCTTTCAACCATAGCCTAAAGCTTTGGTAAAATGTCTAAGTTCTTTATTTCCTTAGTCTAGGGTACATGGTTTCAAACTCAATCAATCTCCTTATGAAGTTATTCCAAACTTGATTTTACAATGTAGCATGCTTAACATGTATATAATACTTTCTAAATCACTTCAAGATCTCAAGGAGAACTTCATTTCATGCTTCATCCTCTTTAACAAGTACTTCATGTTTTGTTAGTGATTCTTGTAGGCAGGTGTTTCCATGGAAGGATAATGAGATCAAATTTAGGAAATATGAATTGAATTTGTCTATCCAAAAGAGTTTTAGGCCACCCTAAAGCATGAAAAAATAGGTTCCTTTGACAATTAAGGGCTTGGCTCATTCCAAACTTATTCTCAACATGAAAATTTCCATGAGGACACCTGAAATTGCCCATTAATGGTCAACTGTGCAATTATGAGGATGTGGTGGACAACAGGAATTTTATTGACCCCATGACCAAAATCTATGCTCTCTCAAAATCATAAAAAATATATTATGGTCCAAAAAAATTAAATAAATCTTTCGTATCACATTTTAAAGTTTGAAACTCCTGTAGACACCAAGAAAGATATATAGGTAGGTTGTGAGCAAATGTGTACTATGAATGCAATTCATAGAGTATTGCTTTGGAGGAGAGTGATAAAGAAGGATATACAAAGATCATTTCAAACATGATAAAACTAAACACATTCAACCTCTAAGACAACAATCATAATAAGATAATCCTTGAAATGGTGAAGAACTACTTATTACACTCAAAAAGACCAATCTACAAATTTGAGGTGTTTTTCGCATCAAATAAACTTGAAACTTGAAATTAAGCATGGGAGACATGAGGGGACATAGTCAAAATTATCTATAACTAATATTATCAAGTGAATTATATGTAATCTCCCAAACAAGAGAAATTTTTTTAAGGGTGTACAGTTGATAGGTAGATTTAGACAGTCAATTTCAAAATAATGGTTCATAAAGCACAATTAATCATTCTAAAACTTCTTACTATGAAAATGAATGTCTTTGAGTGTAAACAAAACTCCAAAAATCATTCTACCTAAAACCCCTTGTGTTGACCATACTATGTAAAAACCTGCAAGTCATTTTTGCTTGTTGTATACACCCTAATTTAGTTAAATAACCACACATATCATGTCTTTTCACAGTGCTTTCATAAGAGACTCTGATTGGATAATATGATTCTTATTCACATCTAATCCATATCTTTTTGTCTAATTTTCCTTGGTCTTGTTTCATACCCTATACACCTTTTTGACTTTTCCCAGTCATTTATAAGCTTATAGACTTAACATTTTCTAATCTAGGTTAATCTTTCCATGATTATTCTATCTCCCAAGTCCTAGACCATCTGAACAATAACACCCAAATAGGACTATAGCACTAAAACCTAGGGTATCTAGTTTCTGGCACTATTGTCTAAGTGTAAAATTGATTCCAATAGTTAGTTTATCCTACAAGATGAGTCTTACCCCTTTAATTTACTTCTCTCATAAGTTTTTAATGTTGGTCAAATGTGAATAAAGCTCCCAAATTCAAAATAAAGATTCTCCTCTATATAATACTGCATAAGGCATTTTATATCTAGCACTTACTACTTTGGCACATTAGACATAATAAAAATCCTTCAATAGTATAGCTCAACATTATGCATTACACATAGACTTGTATGCTTGATCAAGGAGGGGCATAAACAAAATTCATTCTCACATCTATTGTGCATGTTGATTATGTACATTCCCTAAGGGAGAACTACATCAAATTTGAGACCTTATTTTAAGTGTTAATATAGGTAGTAATCAGAATAATAGGGGTTCTTTATTATGTGATCATTCTTCCCCTAACCCAATTTTCCCCCTTTTTATTTTGATGTATTTTTTGTTTGCACATGTGTAGATGGATATAAGTATTGAAGACTAAAATGAACCTACAATGAGATCTATTAACTTCTAGCCCTTGAAATTTGGTACACAAACTCATATAGACTAGGTGAACAAAACCTAAATAGTTTAGATCCTTAGGACAATAGTGATGGGAAGGACTATAGCACCAGACACTAGGGTTTCTTGTTTTTGACACTCTTGTCCAATCAAAAAATAAATGTTAGATTTAGATTCCTAATAATATCTCAATCCTATTCTTTAATGTACAGCCTTAACCTATCACTACATCATCTATATCATACACATATCCCTATACCTATTTTTTACCATGACATACAAATTAGTACCTAACAATAAAAACTTCATTCAAACAACCCCTCCAAATCAATTGACTTTTCAATCCATTCAATATACTACCACCTTATTTGCCTACCATGGCATGAATGTTTATAATATCTACTATACCCACAGACAAGATTTGGTCTTAACCAATCAAGAACACATTTCAATCCTATTAGTTCAACTCTCACCAATCAAATAAAAGACTTTTGATTTATTTGATGCATGCCAACTTATTTACTATTCATAGGCCACTAGTCATCACTTTCGGTTCAACCTCTTCTATCATAGATCTCGTCCCTCTCCCTAACATGGGGGCAGCATTACTGCTATCTCTATAAATTACCTAGTATACCTATCTACTCCTATAGGTAAATACGCCTTGGTTTTGACACCTCCAACATGTATATTATTGGACTCAATATAGATTGGTCAAGGTTATATAGTGATTCAAACTATAATGGGTCACTTAGCATGGTTTTTACACCTCTAGAATCTAGATTACTAGCATTACTTAGTATAGATTGGTCAATATTATACATTGGTTTAAACTATATGAGTCACTTAGCATCACTCAACTCAAATTAGTCAAGATTATATAGTGGTTCAAACTATATGGGTCACTCAGCATCACTCAAACATCCAAAGGGATATACCATCAATTTATAGATACACAGACTATTCAGATATAAAGGTTCAGATTATATGAACTCATAGTGACTTTGATATAGACTCAAACTTAGATACTAAATTTGGGGGCATAAAAAAAATGATCATGTTCTTCAAACATCTAGGATTATATAGATTGGAATGGTAAGATAGGCTATCTTTTTATCACACATTTACCAGAGTTCGTAGATTACACCAAGGCATACCTAGGTTGTCACCAGGTTGGACAATATGATCATCTGTAATGGTTGGTCTATAATATTACTCAGACCTAGGAGTTTATGTGGGACAAAGGGTAGACATTGGTTTTAGACCTTTGAGCACTTCTCATTTCTAGTTCATATTATTTAGAGTGGGGCCATGAAAGATCTTGCTCTTCACAACATATAGATTATATACACATATTCTAGATTACATGATTTTATGTGGGACAAAGGGCAAAAATTGGTTTTAGGCCTCTAAAAATTTCTCATTTCTTATTTTGATTTAGTACAGGGGGTATCCATTGTAGGGATTCCTTCTTTCTCTAGGCACTATTCAGATTCAGTACACGGGGCATCTATTACAAGGATTCCTTCTTTCTCTAAGCACTATTTAGATTTAGTACAGGGGCATCTATTACAAGGATTCCTTCTTTATTCAGACAATATTCAAATTCATTATAGGAGGCATCCATTTTAGGGATTCCTTCTTTCTCTAGGCACTATTTAGTCCCCTATCCACTTCCATGGCTAGGAACTTAGATTCTTTTTTATTACACTTATCTCCATACAGGTAAGATCAGGTACACATCTTCTTTATTTATTTTACTCTAGTACTTCATTTCATTGCATCACTAGATTAAAAGGGGGGAAATGTGTACACCTTAAATTGGTCAATCTAACACACATATAATGTATTTTCATATTCCTTTCATAGGATACTATAACTAGAGAATATGAGTCTTATTCACATCTAAGCCATGACTTTTTGTCTGATTTGCCTTGGTCTTGTTTCATACCCTAAACACCTTTTTAACTTTTCCAAATCATTCATAACCTTCTAGACTTAACCTTTACTAAACCATGTTACTCTTTTCATGCTTATTCCATCCCCCTAGGTCTCAGACCTCTGGATAATAGTACCCAAATAAGACTATAGCACTAACACCTAGGGCGTCTATTTTTTTGGTATTATTGTCCAAGTGCAAATTTGATTGCAATGATCAATTTTTCTCACAAGATGAGTGTTACCCATTTTCTTTGCTTCATTCCTAAGTTTTCCAATGTTGGCCAAATGCAAATAAAGCTTTCAAATTTGAAATAATGAGTCTCTGATATAAAGGACTACACAAGGCATTTTATATCTAACACTTACTAATTTGGCACATTAGACATAATAAAAATCAATCAATAGTATAGCTCAACATTCTACATCACACATAGACTTGGATTCTTGATCAAGGAGGGTCCTAGGTGAAATTCATCCTTACATCTATCGTGTATTTTGATTATGCATGTTCCCTAAGGGAAAACTACATCAGATCTAAGACCCTAGATTGAGGGTTAATGTAAGAAGCAATCAGAATAGCAGGGGTTATTGATTGTGTGATCATTCTTACCCTAACCCAGTTTTCCCCCTTTTTATTTTGATGTATTTATTGTTTGCATTTGTGTAGATAGATATAGGTATTTAAGACTTAAAACAAACTTACAATAATATTGTTTAACTTTTAGCCCTCAAAATTTGGTATGTAGGTTCATATTGACTAGGTAAACAAAACCCAAAAAGATTATATCCTTAGGACAATAGCACCAAGAAGGATTATAGTGCTAGACACTAGGTTTTCCTATTTATGGTACTCATGTCCAATAAAAAAAGGATGTTAGATTTAGATTCTTGATAGTGTTTTAGTCTTCCTCTTCAATTTTTAGCCTCAAAATACTCCGTTTTAGTCTAAATCCAAATAAGTTAATTTTTATTTCTCTTATATATTTATTAGTTAAAATATATATTTTTCCCTATCAAAGTAGATTTTTCATATCATTCTAGACGCTTATTATTTAGGATCTAAACACTAGATTCCTAAAAATAATAAAACACTTGCCAAGAAAGGTGAAAAGATAACAAAATGGTTTTAAGCAAGAAATGGAACTTCTAGATCAAACCAAATGTGGGACTGAGTTTGGTGAAGATAAAGAGTCATATTTAAACCTTTTCCAAGTGGCACACTTCCCAAAGAGGTTGCACAAGTTCCATTTTCTCCCTTTTTGCCAAGAAAATTACCTTTTCTCTAAACAACCTACCATATTTTTAGTAGTGTCATTTATCTAAGACTTCTAATGACACACAAGACATGACATCATGTTTTGACACTTCCACATTTCCTAATAAAAGGATATAAAGCATTAAATGTACCTTTTTGACCCCTCAAATGACCCAAAAATGATATAAGGACATAAAAACTAATTAACCAAATATAATATAACATTAGTCAACATCAATTAACCTATAAAACACCTCATAAAAATATATTATACCCCCTTATAGACCTAAAAAACTATGTTTTTTATTGGGGGTATCCCAATTTGACCTAAAAGTCAAATTTGGTCAACACTTACATCATGATCATGGTTACAAGGCACAAAGTTACCCTACTGCTTCTCCCTAAGTATGTTCCAAACAAATTAGTTGACCAAAACATTTACTATTAGTTATGGTGGGTATTTGTTGAGGTTCTGAAGAAGAAGAAGAAGAGTGCATTCCATATCTCCCATCTAATGATTGGTAAGATGTGTTATGTCAACCATAAGAACTTTAGCTAGGTTGGTAGGTTTAGAGAGTATTATTCATTAGCCACCTTACTACATACAGAATGGGACCCCCATGCTTAAATTCACAAACATATCTAAATCATTGGTATTCCATACAAACATGAGCCTTATGACCATTAATTTCTATTTATAAATGCTACAAGTTATCCGTGGGTTCTAGAGAGAGAATAAATGACTTCACTAAATGAGAAACTCTTGAAAATAATCTAAGTTGAACCCTAAATTTCAATTTTATATTAACATTTTAGGATTCCACCATTATGTGAATGGATTAACACAGGCTTCTAGAATAATAAGTCATCTTAGTCATTAATGGAATAGGGGAAACTATCTCAAGCATCACCCATGCTGATGAAGACTATAAATCAAGAGCCTTGGTTGATAGAAGCTCCCAACATTATAAATTCCCTTAGGAGATATTAAGATGATACAATTTATATTGAGTCTATAATTAAAATATTATACTCATCCTACTACCACTTTAGATTAAGTGACTGCAAGCCTAGAAGCCTCAACTTCCCCCACTCAGGTGGCTTCCCCCATAATATAAATGGTGACTATTTGATATAGGAGAAAACCAAGAGCTTAGGGACCCATGTGAGCTAAACTATTAATACATCATATATAACATGACCCATAAGATATGAATATATATAGAAGGTGAGCTCACTAATGAAGAGGAAGAATTTCAGAAAGAAAAAGTATTGAGCCTCCAAGAAACTATAATAAAAGCATGACTCGAAGTAGACCAATTAGGTGAGGGTGTAATCTCAATTGTCTTTATAATTCCTTCTATTTACATAATAATAGTTTTATCAATCATCTCTCATATGTCTCTTTTTAATTTTGATCCTATTTCTCCAGTCCTAGTGTTTTTCCTTCTTTGGTTGGTCCAAAAGTAGAAGTTATGTCTTATAGTCCTATTATCTCCTCAATCCCAACTATTTCTACCATTCTAATGTGTCTTAAGCATCTATTGTTCCCACTTATATTATTTTTACTTCAAAATTACCTCATATACCCTTGAACCTAAAAAAATATCATCTATTAAAGCTAGTGGAAAATTAGTAAGTGCACAACTACGTGTGGCATCTACCTAATTGGGCTTTCTAATGCCTTTTTCCACTCTTACCTAGAATACCAGTTTAATATCATCTAAGAAGGTTGGGAAGAAGAAGTAGGTATATATAGTCCACCTTGTGCTCCAATGCAATGGTGTTGATTGGTCAAATATTATTTGTCCTTCACTACTAAAACCATTACATTTAAAGGCCTTGAAATAATCTTTAGTTAATTTGTTGATTGAGACTACAAACTAGGACACTCAACCAACTGACTCAACTCAACTTATAACCCCATAGTGAGTAGCTATCTTAAAATCTCAATCCTCTCAAAGTAAAAATCTCAAAATTATTGAATTTCCCATAGTAATATTATTTTTTTTCATAAATCCATAGGGAATATCTATAGAGTAAAGAAACAAAATATTGAATACGATGTTGGGAGGGGCATAATTTTAGAAGAAAGACAAGATGCTTTCTCTTTTCAAAAAGAAATAATAGGAGGCTAGGGTAGCATATTTATAATTATGATATTATATTATATTTTGAAACACAAAAGGATACCTTATTGAGATCCATGAAGGAACAAAACAATCAAGAAGGGAGCTCAAACAAGAATTAGATCAGGTTAGGGAACAATAATAAATTGTTCATGTTCTTGTGTAAATTGAAACAAATATACAAAGTGCAAATTCAAGGATATATAAAATTTTGGATGCTATTGGTTTAATGAGGGATGAATAAGCCCATAAAATCATTAAATAAACAAAATTATTTAATTATTTGAAATAAGATGAGAAAAAATTAAAATTCTTTTTTCTATACACAATAAATAAGGTTTACAACCATCTAAATTTAATGACACCTTTAGAGACATACAATGCCCTAAACTTGGTTTTAATTTGAACACAAGAAGTGAGGGAATGGGTAGTGGTTACATAAGTAATACTACCTAAATATACAGAGCATGATAACCATATTTTGTAATTTTTGTATGAGTTGAAGCTCTCAAAGCTAGGGACTCTATAAGGAATCTAATATGTAAAGCTAGTTTTTTATCAACTTAAAAAACAAGCCTCATTCAAATTCAAACATAATATTCTATGAATATAATTAGAGGACATTAAGGGTGAACTTAATTTTTTAAGAAACACCATCACAGAATAGGAGATCTTTAGGATCAACTTCATGAGCACCAAAGCTGAGCATGCACATCTAATGAAGAAAAAATATAGGGTACCTAGTCCCCCACTTTTAAACATGGATATCATAAGATATAAAAATGATGTTGGTTTTAAATATTATTAGTGATTGTATGCCAAGAATAAGGCTAAGACCACGCCTTATAACTCAATACTGCTTCCCATATTAGCTTTTCTAACAAGTTCAGTGCCTCCCCTATGTTAAGTGTAGCCATGCAATCACCAATTGTAAATAAGCCTTAGTTATTGAAAGTAAATTTTTTATATAATATTGAGTGAAATATTAGTAATGAAATTATAGTTTACTCATACTTGGTGTATGCATGTATTTGTTGGCCTAAGAAATTTGCAAGCATTCACATGTTGGATGACATCATGCAAGTAATTCCACATGTAGTTTTTAATTTAAAATTATAATGGAAGTTATAATTACTAATATGTAACTTTGAGTTCTACATGAAATTAGAGGATGAGGTGATCATTCCCCAAGTATATTTATACATGTAAATCCCTCATTTCAAAGGATCAAAAAATTATCAATATATAAAGAAGTTATTTTCAATTTTCATGCAATTGTGTGGATGTATTTTCCTTCCATTTCTATGCCATTAATTGTTTATTTATTTTGGTTGCTTTGATTCAGTGATTTAAAGTGTTTAATAGCTACATATAATTACTTTTGTTATCATTTATATCTACTAATTTTAGGTGTGAAACAATTATTGGATAATTATCAAGTGTTATTGATATTAATCAATTGGTTGATTGTCTTAATTTTTAAAGTGTGTAGGAGTGTTTCCATTTTATATAGTATTATAGGTGTGATCCATAACTTCCATAGATACCTTTATGGTATAAGCTATAATATCCTAAGTAAGGGTGTGTAACAATTACTCTAAAAGGAGCAACCTTCAGTTGAGATCTTTAAGTTTCCTATATCATGTCTTCCCAAACTGCCTAACTATGTATGTGATTGTGCAATATCTACTAGAAATAAGCATTAGTTTTGAAAACACTTGTCTAAAAATAAACTAACCTTGAGAGTAATCCCTTGAGACCATATAACTTTATTTTATACTCTACCCTTCCCTCTTTTTGTAGTTTATTTGATTGAGATCTACCCACTTTAAAATATTATCCATCAATGCAACCTAATAAAATTTTAATTTTGAATAATGCAATAACTAACTATTCCAAGATAGAGATAGAGTTATACCATACTTCATTGTACCATTCTAAAGCTTCATTATAAAAGGATTTGACTAGTGTCTTGGTAGCTACAAATGTGTTAAGTATAAATAAGTCCATTTAAAATATAATAAGGCTTTTGGTGCATATCATGAATAGTGAATACATTATAGAAAAATGTAGGATTCCACCAATATCAATGTAATTTATATAACGTATGAAGGGCACATTTTTAAAGTATTTAATAACTTTGTTGGAAAGTGAGTGTTATAGAATGAGGTTTTTAGGAGAATATCTTAGGGGTGTGAGGTAGGCGGGGGGTGGGTGGATTTTTATTTGGCATTCCCCATTGAACCTTTTTAGGGTTATATTTAATTTTCAGTAGTTGATTTTACATTTTCATAATTTTATAATTATTATTAGTTTGTATGGTATCCATTTGGGTCATTTATTGTAACATGATTTAGTTAGGATTAAGAGTGTTATGGGTTGATTTAGAGGACTTAATGGCATGTTATGATTCAATTTATGTGGAATTAACATTTACATTAGCATGATTAGGCCCTATAAAATAAATATCCATCATGTTAGTAAATATAATAGGCATGATGGATGAAGTAGGGAAGAGCGAATTCTCAAATTTGATAGGGGAAGGAATATATTCTGTAAAAGGTTACATAATGATGTGATATACAACTGTAGGGTCATTAACCTATTCTTAGGATACTCTTTGAGAAATATTTTCAATTATTTTTTATATTCTATGTCACATTCTTTAACCTCAAAGTCTTTAAGTAAGTGACCTTTTCTAGGTTTTAAAGGTTATCATACAAATAATAGTGTTTAGATCTAGTGGAATATATATTAAAATCATTATTATAATAATATTAAGAGATATAAAAATAATAATGAATGGAATTATTTTTGGAGAATCTATTAGTATTAGTTAATTCCATAGCAATATTATTTTTGTTATAAAATCCTTGAAAATATTGGGACGTTTTATCTTTGGATTGTTCCAAAATATGTTGTATTTTGAAAGACAAAAACTAATTATATTGAGTTGGATGATGTAATTGGTTATAAAGGAATGATAAAAATAGATTTTGGGCTTGGCCAATATAGTAATAAACACAACTAGGAAAGATGAATTCATATTGGTTTGGTTGATATAATATGGTTGAAAAATGAATTGTATTAGGTTGGATGATATAGTTATTAAAAACACATAATTGTATTAGGATAGCTAATATATTTATGGAAATACATAGAACTATATTTAGATATATGATAAAATTTGGGAAAGACACATAACTATATCATGTTGGCTTATACAATTTGGAAAAATTGTAGAATAATATTGGGTTGGCCAAAATAGTTGGGATAAGATATTTTATAAAATGTATGACGAAAGGGACACTAATAAAAACTCTTTAAAATGATCCAAGTAGAGGTGTAATGAGATTAATGTTAGGTACATTAGGATATATGCATGGGCTAGGATGACATATAATAATCATATTTCTATCAATAGACTAGGATACAAATAATGTCATAGTGATATAACTTGCACATACTTGGAAGAGTGGGTATGCACCTAGAATAATTATAGGCTTATAATAGGGTAACATACACTAAAATTTAAAGAGGAAAAGGTTACAAATACTAGACCTATTAATAAGGGTATATTTCTCACTAGTCCTTAATATGGATAAGTCATAATAGCAATGATTGAAAATAAGTGTATCTAGGAAATAATAATGATATTTCATAAAAGGATGCATATCCCTATGTTAGCCAATAATTATATGGGGTGAGAATAAGAGGATATAATTAGGAGAACCACTTTAATGTCTTTATTTATCACTTGTAATGGCATATACTTATCATATTTTTATTTCAATATCCATCATTTTCTTATATCCAATTATGTTCACAATTATTTTATGAGTACCAATGTTATGATAAAGTTAATCTTCTTGGATCTTAGACAAGAATTTCTTGGAAAGGTTCTTAAGCATCATAGTGCTTCAACATGATGTGTTTTAAAATCAAAGTGGGATTCATGAGTATTAATTTTACTTAAGCCTTGAGTGGTCTTGGAAAGTTATGTTAAAAATACAAGGAAATAATGATTATTTCATTTATACTATGTTACATGGTGTAAAGGATTTTCATCTGACCCATGATGGGGCCATAAACACATCACATTATCATTTGGAATTTAAATTTTATTTTCATCATTTAGAAACGTTTTACAAAAATGATGGGTAGGAATTTAAGGATTTCATTTTTCATTTTTCATTTTTTAACCTTGAACCATATGGTAAATATGAATAATGAAAAGAGAGAATAAATTTAGGTTTTCACACCCTAAAATTTGCACCTTGTTCAATGTTGTGATAGTGGCGGAAGATATTTTTAATATCAATTATAAAAGGAATTTATTTCATTGGTGGATATGGGATCCTTTATTGGTTTATATTATAGTTTAGGTATGTTTCCAAAACATGTGATGTGTTAGAATAAAATATAGAAAATGAAAAGTAAATGAATTCAGGGGAAAAAATAAAATAAAGGAGGTGGTAAGGTGGATCATGATCTTTAATTACATGCATTTTATCTTTCCCTCATTGTCTAGATTTTTTGCATTAGTTGGAACCTCATCTTTAGTTACATGCATTTTATCTTTCCCTCATTATCTAAATTTTGTGTATTAGTTATTATAACAAGTGTGGAAAACTCTATATAGATTCAATACCATATTTGGTATATAAACCGATATATGTATACTCAGTTGTACATATATGAGGATATACCTTGGTTAATGGAAAAACCATAACACTTTTAGGGTCCTTTTATCTACTAGAGTTTTACTTATGTTGTGGGTAATGAAAAAACCTTACCTATGAATTGGTGGTGTAATGATATTTATGTTTTATAATGTTCCTCTTTTGATGAATCACCTTACATGGATAAAATGGTAGAATATAGACTACATTTATTGTTGATTCATCTAGAATTGTGATTTTATTAATTCATTTTGGTTATTTCAAAGGATCAAACCCTAGATATTGTATCTATTACTTTTTTCTCTCCTTAGATAGATTAACGTCTCATTTTATATTTTGTATCTTTTATGATATTGACCCAACTCAAGGTTATATGTTTTGTTAGATAGAAATTATTTTTGTTGAACATTTAGTTGTTTATACATATTGTAAAATTTCTTATTTTCAGGTGTATGATTGTTTTATATTGGTGATGATTAGTTACTTGTATCTTGACACATAAATCCACTCAGAGTATTAGTTGAAAATTATATCTAGAGTAGGTGATGATAATATAAATGGATAAATTTTTTCATGATCCTTGTCTATTTATTTATTATCTTAATTGAGTTTTATCTCCCACCTCTATGTCATTATTATTCTTATTATATTTTAGACTCTAAAGGTAAAATAAGGGTGGCTTTTGATAGAGACATATTATTTTGTGGTAGTATTCATTTATACTTCATGGTATCATGTTAAAGATATGTGGATATTATCTTAATTTAAACATTACATGTAATCACATTCTCATCTTGTGTTTGTTCAATGATAATTTTTAGCAAACCAAATGTTTATGTGTATGGACTCCTAAAAATAAATAATGAATGGTTTAGCTCTTTAGCTTATCTATCCTTTAGACATTGTTACTTATGACTCTCTTATGATGGATCATTATAATTTAGTGGGAAATAATCCATTATGTTAATATACATGTGTGTTTAAAGGGTTTATTGATGTTAAAAATACTTCTTTTACTGAGTAAACATTTTCATTAATTAATATATGGTAGATAGGTGGATAATAGACTTTATTATGATTAATTTACTTTGCCTTTTTTAGATTTTTGGGATCTAGTGTAATTATCTACAAAATGTAATGTGCTTACACTATACATTCATGTTAAACAAATATCGATAGTACTTAGTGATAATATGACTGCACATACTTATTTCCTTGATACTTGACTCTTGAGGATTGATAAAGAAAAAATATTATAAGTATTTTTTTCCCATGTGATTTTCATATTAAAATTTAAATGTTATTGGTTTTTTGGAAAGGCATGATTCCTTTCTTGAAATATTGTATTTTAGATAGATGCCTCTAAATAAAACTTTAAATCATGTTATATATTATTTTTTGATTAAGGGTATTAATGTGCTTATTGGTTAATGATTTTTATTTGGGGTGTATACTCTCATTTGGTAATTATGATTATTAAAAATAATAAGACAATATAATATAAGTTTAGACTTATATTATAAACACAAGAAATGTTTTAGTAAACCCACTTTTAATCATGTTAGTCACTTTATATAAATTTTCTTGTTTATTTATCTTATGTTGTCAGAATGATAATCCAAAAGTGAATTAACATCACCATATTTGTTCTATCTTATCTCACTATAATGTCTTAGTTCAATTTATGATTTATTTCAGGAAAACATTTATTTCTTACATTGAAATTTCTCATAAAATCACTGTCTGATTGTTATACTTTTCTTTATGTGATTATATGTTTTCTTCTTTGTTGCACTTGTCCAACATGGTTTTTCTAAATATCAAAATCATTGATTATAATTTACATCAGTTCCATTGATTGTTTGTCACTTGGATTATTTTAAAACCCTTTTTGTGATATTTTAATAAACCCCTTATATAGGGATATTTTGTATTGTTTTTGTAAAGTGTTATTAGTAACTATGTTAATTTATCATTATAAGTTTATAATTGAGATTGAGAAACCTATCACATATGTACAAATCATGACTCTTTTGCATATATTTTCAAGTATATAAAAATGATTTTGGAAATGAAATTAACTTTGTAAGCCATATTAATAGTATTGAATTATCTTACTTTCTATTTTTGAGTTGGATTTATCAACATTATTTTTTTATCCCTAGATTTGCATTATTAAATCAATTTCCTATTTTATTGACCCTTCATTGTATTTGAGAAAGATATGAATTAATATTTAGGTTACCTTTTTTAAATCATGTTCATTTTTATGCAAAACTATTTTAGTATATTAAATAATGGTATTTTTGCATTGAAATTTATAATGGATCTTGGTGATCAATACTTGATTGAGTTGGATGATTCCATATAATAGTGTTGGAAGTTTTATATCTTCCATACATAAATGTATTATTATCATTACCTTGAGTTATAATGATCATCTTACTATCTATCATATAAAATGGGTAATGGAGAAATTAGATTTGGTTATCTTGAGTAAAGGATTATTTTAAGGGTATTTTATTTGAATCATTTTTTATTCCATACTGGGCATAGTTATTCTATTTTAGCATGCCTTTAATATCAATTTCTTGATGATTTTAGTTGTATATTAGGGTAGGACTTCATGAGAATATTCAAAGTACTTGTTATGATTTTTTTTGTAGGGGGGTTTACATATTGGTAAAAATGAATTTTGAGGCCCTATATTATTATTCAAACAACATTACACTTATAGATTGGTAAATGAAGTATCTATTATATAAGTTGGGTATTATTTGATCCTAGTCTAAATATTTGAGTATTTCCTATTAATTATTGTTGTGAGTACGTTATCATATTAGATTCACAATGCATAAGCTAGTAACATAGTAGGTAAATCAGACCTCTATGGGTTACTAAGAGACTACCTATAAGTAATCTCTATCTTAATCTAGATCAGATTTTTATCAATGTTGTATTTGTGTTTATCCTTCATTAACCATGTTATTGACCTCTCAAAGGTCTTCCCTTCATTAAATTATCTTAGGATATACATGGGTGGATATTACCTCTATATCACTAATAAATATTTTCTTAAAGGTAAATGATGGTAGTATTTATGAATTTGGTTGTTCAATAAAAAATTATTCTCTTTAGGACTCTGTGCTAAGCTTGCTTTGGCCCAAGTGCTGGGTTAAACTTCACTTTTTAATTTATTAAATGAGTGATATGCTTTCATGAATTCTAGATTATAACATATTGATTTACATGTATTATGATGGTAGCTACTATTAATCTCAAATTGGACTATCATCATTTGTAGGTTAGGTTTTAAGAAGGTTCAAATGAGGATTCAATGGTTTAAGGTTATATGTAGTTGTGTGAACTAAATTTAGACATGAAAAAAAATCCTAATCTAAGATAAATTCAACCTTTGATATAAAAATAAAACAAAGAAAATAGAAATCATGAACTTTATGCTTTGAATGTGCAATCTTTCTCTATTACGATATACATTCAATTTTCTCTTTTGAATATGTAGTGCTCACTATTCCAATGAAAAGGATAATGGGAAGCATTTTGGTGTAAAAATAAGTCTTTGATTTGATTTGATTCTCTTTGATTCACTTGTGTATATAGCTTTGTTAGCATAAGCCTAGATTTTGATTTCCAGATTGTGATTGTGATCCTTGAAAATGAAGGTTTGCAAGTTTATTTATAGATTTTTGAAGGATCCAATAGTGGAGGATCATTTGTAATTTTTAAATGATCCAAATGATCAATGGTGGGAAATTATTCCTCACCCATGAGGATGAAGACCATTTCAAATGATTGAGAGAAGCATGTGATTAGTTAGTTGAGTCAGTAGGACTAAGTCAATTTTCTTGACAACTCATGGGATGAGTTATAAAAGGTTGATAAAGTTATGGATTTGGTTTGGATGAGGAAGAAAATGTGGGATATTTTTGGATGAGATGTAAAATCTAGATTTTATATTTTAAAATAATGGTTTAAGTGTGCATAATTGACTAATTTGACTTATTAAATTATTTTAATTTGGATGGAGATGTGATGTATTATTTTAAGAAGAATTATTAAATAGATATAGATGCATTTTAACACTAAATGAAATTTAAGTGTTTACATTTGCCCCTCTTTAGAATAGTGTTATGAAGTAATACTATTTAGAAGAATAGTAGGAGAAGTAGAGTATTGATGATTAAAAAAGAAAAAAAATCCCAAAATGAATGAAAATGAGTGTGATGATACCCCCTCAAGGGTTTGTGTAAGAAAATGGATAAACATTTGAAATTGATGAAAATAAGAAGTGGAAAAAGTGATGTGGAAAAATGATAAATCAAGTTACTATAGAATCGATGTCAAACATTGAAAATGTTGGTTACGTAAAAAGGTTTCCCCTAGTTAATGAAAACTAGAGTATGGATTTGAAAAATAATAGATTAATCATTTAGATATTGCACACTGATTATTTTGCTAATGATGCAGGGGTTAATTGATCAGTTATGTGAATGATATATCCTAGTAATAATAAGTTATAGATCTATAAATTAAAAAAATGATATTAAATTATAAATGATTGTGTTTATTTTACACACAAATTACTTCAAGATTCATATAAAAATTTAGAGTAAATTGATTTAATGCATCCATAAAGTTGAAAAATGGATGAAAAAATGAGTAGGATCAAGGGATGGAAATGATAAAAATGTCATCAATAATACAGATACTCATCACAATACTAATGTTTTCAAAATTATAGAGGGTGCATGTAAAACTATTTATCCCTAATTTTTAAATGCTAAAGAATTGGAAAAAATACATTTCCCACTTTATAGACTTCACACTTGGATTGTGCTCAGACTTAGGGGTCTCATGAGAAGATGTGGGAATGATATATATCAATGATGATAATCCATAGGTTAGAAAATGAAAATATAGATTGTTCAATTTGTGATAAAGATTTACAAAAGTGATATTTACAAGAAATGATAAGGAGATATATCACTTTGATTAAATGATAACATAAAATATGGATGAAATGGATTGGATGGATGATGGTGTATAAACTAACCCTAGAGACCTCATGTCTCTATTTACTACTTACATAATCTACCTTAGACAAAGTCTATGTGGGGATATCAAGACAGATGTAGTTTTCATAATGTGGGAAGGTGTGTAATTTAAGATTGACCCATGGATGCTATTAACATATTTAAGTTAATCATTGCACATTGGAATTGGATGATGGATTGATTTACCCCCAAGTAATGATATATGTTAAGAGTGGATTGAGAATTGATATGTAAGAATTAACAAGTAAATGAAATGACTACATGGATTAATGATGATGGATCAAATGATTCAATAAGGTGGATGATATAAGGATGGATGGAAGAGAGATATTATTATGGGTTAACAAATTTGGATTTATGTAGTTAAATGCTTAGAAAAGGAGAATAAAATGATTTTGTAATTATCAAAATGATGAAATTGGTATGAAAATTGATGATTTCATTGTAAAAAGTGGATAATTCATTGATAAATGATTTTACAACTATAACAAATTTGTTCCAGATGACACACAGATGCTTTGTCTTAGAATGTGAGATGGTTTGATAGCTACCTTGTGTTTATTTTGTTTTTGTATTGGATTTCTAATTATAATTCTGACTGAGTAAGACTTGAACAACCTGATTTTTGATATAATAAATTAAAATATGCACCAATGGTATATAAAAACCATGATGACTATTGTGTGATACACTAAAGGACTAGTAGATTCACAAGGACAAAACTTAGTGCATCATGATATGGAAGATCATAATAGCACCATTAGTAATGCTCAGAGTGATCTAGATAAAATAAAAAATAATAAATATATTATAAAATTATATGTTTTAAATAATGAAAGATATGTAAGTCTTAGTAATTTGACTTGTCAAGGTCAAATTGCTACCCCTATCATTCGAAACTTTCCTAAATCTTGCCAATATCCCTTTGTAGTAGGTCAAATTGATTAATTATGACCTAAAAGCATTAATTTTGGGGGAAAAATCAAAAATGGATTGTAAATGTATTATTTTCATTTCAAAATAGCATTACCAAGTTTAAATATGTAGACAGTCCATGCACAGGGGGTCAATTTTGAAGGTAATTGAGGATTCTGAGAGCTATATGTAGTTTCAAGACCTCAAATTTTGTACACAAGGTAATCATGACTAGATTAATATTTTTAAAAAAAATTAATAGTCATTGGATGATTGGAGATACTTATTTTTTTGTAATAGTCCTCAACATGTTTATAGGAGATCACCATCAGAGTAGGCATCATTCTAGAGTGCCATAGAGGTTTCTAAGTCTACGTAAAAGTTTTAAAAGTATGGGATGATGTTAATAATAATTTTAAAGAGTGTCACAAATCAAAATTTTAATCAAACCATGATCATATAAGCTTTTACAAAAAAAAAGGCATAAAGGACAAAAAGGGTTTTTTTTATAAAAAAATCATGAAAAATGTGATTTTAAAGTGTTTTTATAGCATATTAAAAACCCCATGATTATTTTTTCAGACATTTGGAAGTATGTGAAGAGTTATTTTTATTTTGGTGATTTTTTCATTTTTTGTAATTTTATACACCCTTCTAAGCCTCTTATTTAGATGCTCATATCTTTCACCATGTGTGTAATTTGGATGAATGATATTAGTATGTTTTGAAGACCTATACTTAATTATAATTAATTAAAAATTGATACCATTTTATGGGCTGTGATTTATGAATAATTGTTAAGAGTGTAGGCAGCTTATAATGCATTCAAAACCTCAAAAGCAAATTTCTCCACATGATAACTTTTAATATATTTTGCATGGTAACCAAATATTTTCAAGGACTTTTGGAGGGTTTTTTTTATACACATAAATGGAAAAATTTTGAGATTTTGAGGTATGTACTTCATGAACCATAATTTTGAAGATTCAGCTTCAAAGCCCTCCTAAGCCCTCAAAAAACTAGTTTAGAAAAAATGTTAATTTTATTTCTATAAAATCATCTTATATAAAATTCAATTTTTTTAAAATTTAAATTAAACTTATATATGATTCCATAAATGTCAATTTTATGTATGGAGATGTATGGATGAGGGCATAAATCATGTTTTTTGTGGAAAAAAGCACAAAAATTGAAGTACATGACACTTCAATGAAATATAATCAATGTATCTCAAATATTAAGAATTTTTATTCATCAAAAAAATTTAATTTTGTCATAAATCATCTCATAAGTGTCCCAACTAGCTTGATGAAAATGGCCTGTCTGTAGGAAAATGGAGAGAAATAGGCCTAGTCAACCCTATTGACTAAATGGCAAATGTTTTCTCATCAAAGTCACATATCTTGTGATGATAATTTTTTTTCATGTATATTTAATTTTTTTTATAAGGTTTCATGGCATATTTTTATATTTTTAATGGATTCTAAATTCAAATAGATAGGATATTAAGCCTAATTGACATAATAGGCTTAATTGGTCAATCAAGCAAGTAAAGAATGGCATTGAAAATCTATAAAAGGAATTTTTTTTTATTTAACATGTGAAATATATGTTTTTTAATTAGATATATCATTATAAATTCAATCTACAAGTTATAATTCATGCAATTTGAGCTCAAGTTGAGCTAACTAGTCCTTAAGGGTCAAATCTCTTCGATTGACTAGTTTGACTAGTTTCATGCATCTCCTAGGCTTTTCATGCAAGATAAGGAGATTAAAGAACTTAAAATAAATTTTAATATGTATTTATCTTCCAATTTATGTCATTATTCTCATGAAATAAAGTTTAAAATTCAACATGGGCCCACCACTTCTCAATTCTATGCCAAATATGAAGAACATGCAATTTTTAAAGACTTGGAAGATTTTAAAGCTTTTAATTAATATTGTAATAGGATTTTACTAAAAATTTAAATAAAATTATAATAATCCTTCTCTTTTATATATCACTTTGTTTTATTTTAATCTTTTAGACATATTTATTTGCTTTTTTGGGCCATTTTTTCATAATTCTTGAAGTAGAGAAGAAATTGTAATTGACACCATTTATCAAATAAAGAAGCTTTTTTACATATGTTTTTTGGATCAAAATAGGGTGTAATTTGACTAGGTACCAGCATAAAATTTTCATCTAATTTTCATTTTTTTAGGTCCTTTCCATACCTACTATGAAAATATCATCCTCTACAAGTCATTTGAAGAGCTAGGATTTGAATTTGCTTTGCAAACTTCTTTCAGGCCTTCTTTTGAAACACTAATGTTTAGGATTGAATGCAAAGTTTTATTTCAGATTCATATGTGTAACTTACTTAGTTTTAGAATGAATTTAGATAATATTAATCATTCAAGTGCATCATCTAATTAGATAGGATTTTCCATTTCAGTTTCTTTCTCCCTTTTCATCCCAAAAAATCAAAATAGTTTAGTTTTTAAAGATAAATCTTAAGGGAACTAGCCTTCTCTAGAGGTTCTTCTCAATACAGAGTCACCCACACTCTAAGAAGTTCCAATTATATCATCTAGAGAGAGGGTGTGTTTTACACATCTTTAAATAGGGTTCTCTCCAAAGTGATAACAATAAGTAAAATAAACATGGAAGTAAAAAAACAATGTAGAAGCATGTAAACACAAATGATGTAAAAAAGTAAATAACTATACAAACATGTCAGCAAATGACTAAAAAAATTAATTAAATTACCAAAACAAGTAATAAAATGAATTTTTTAGATATCCTTGGCTAGAGTAGAACCCTTTGGCATATATAATTTTTGACAGTGTTGAACTATCTGATGAGTAATTTGTATAGGGGATGACTAGGGTACATAAATAAAGACAAGGTATTTTTTATTGTTGTTTGGATTTTTATTTATTTTTTGTTGTATTTTCTAAGGTTTTTTTTTTTTTTTTGGTAATATTTTTGAATTTTACTAGATATAAAAGTGTATATACAAGGAATACCAACAAAGGGAAAACCATATTCTAGCACTGAAGAGTAAGTGGTATGGGATTGAAGGAATATATTATATATGGAGTATAGAAGAATAAGAATGGATTAGAATTGAGATGATAAATCTAGGGAACACATGATGTATAAACCAAGTGTTAGTCACTAAAATAACATTACAAGGATACACCAAGATGTTTCTAAGAACATGTCTCAAGACATTTCCACTTCCTTACCAAGGTCAAAATGGGAAGAAGGATGATTTTATGATGGCAAGGATTGGATGGGTTTTGATGGGTTTGGGATTAAATGGATAAGGATGTGTTTGGATAGGTAAGGTTATTAAAGGATGATGTATGATGGTTGAAGAAGAGTTTAGGATGGAATTAAATAGCTATAGGATAGATAAGCATGCTTTAATATAACTTAGGATAAGTAATGATGGTTAGGCTAAATGTATGATGGTAAAGGATGAGATTAAAAATGTTGTAAGATGGTTAAGGATGGAGGGATGAGCTTGCCCTAAATTTTAGGGTACTTATGTACAATTTATTATTTTATGCATGGTGTTAAAAATTGGTTTTCATCATGGTACTTGCCCAAGACACCATATAAATGGTTTTCACCTATGGATGAATTTATTTCTCTTTCTTGTTTTCATTTTATTTTTTTATTTTCTTTTCTTTTTCTTTGATTTTTGGCATCTCAATTATAAAAGGGTTTGATATGTATGATGTTTACTAATATTAATCTTTTAGGTATGCACTCAAGAGATATCTTCAGTAACTTAATTGATTTCTATGTTAGATTCTTCTAAATTTACCGAGTTATAGTCATAGCCCCTACAATAGAGGTTGATGCCTTATAAGGTGAAGTGGAAAGTATGTTGGATGAAGGATGTGTGTTGAGTACATGAAGGATTTGGAAGGATGGAATTATATTGGGTATAAGCATATGTGTCATGATATAAAAAATGAATAAGACCAACAATATTACGTTCAACAAGACTGGGAATAATTACAAGTTAGATGATTTGAGAATTTAACATTACATCAATGATATTTTCAATTTGTGATGGGGATCCATCCTAAAACTATGATAATGCAAAGGATATATTAATTTTCTCATCCACTGGTGCCATATAAAGGTTTTCACCAAAGGATTCTTCTTGATTGTTTTGATCGGGATTTATATTTGGATTGTCCAATAATGCCTCAAAGAGGTTTTCACTAAGGGACTCATATTTTTTATTTTATATATTTTGATTTGGATTTTAATTTCAATTTGTATTTTAATCATTTGATAGTGCCTCAAAAATATTTTCACTATGAAATTTTGGTTTTATGTTTAGACTATAGGATTCAGTTTTGATTGAGGTACACATGTTTTTCATTAGAATATGTAGATGTTTCTTGATGCTCTTCTAATAGGAGACTAGCTAGGAATTCAACAATTATTTTATTATCATGGAAATAATTTAACTATAAGTAAGATAATTGGTCCCAATAAAAAGGTATAGGAAATTGGCTTATAATATGGAAGGTAAGATTGGTGAGGTTGATGAAAGGAGTGATGGTAGTACAATCATCATAGAGACTATGAGTAGATCTTTTTTTATTATTGATGAAGTTCCCTTACAAACCACAAATATATCACTAAGATATTTACATTGACATGAAAATGTTTTTTAGATGATGTTATGGGGTATAGAATTTACTTCAATGGATAACTTCAATAATTCCTTGCTCAAGGATTATTTTGTCTATAAGTACCTCTATCACATGGGGTGAATTTTATGGGATGATGGGAGATTAAATAGGTGATAAGGGTTTCCATGTTTGGTTAGTGGGTGATAATATATGTTGGTTGAAGTATGTTTTATCTAAGATAAGATATTGGTTATAAATGGGATCTTGATTAAAAAAATGAGATCTTGATAAAAAAAAATGGGTTTTTAGTCAAAGCTATGCTCTTCAATAAATATGGGATCTTAATAAAAAATGAATGTTAAACCATGGTTGTCAAATGTAGGTTTATTGAATATGGAGTGGTTGAAAATGGATGTCTCAAAAATGGTATCTTGAGAAATGGATGGAAGGTTATGACCCTAACTTGGAAGTGGTGTGGCAGGACTAGGCTTAGGAAAGACATCTTGGCATATCCCCAAGCTATGATTTTCAGACATGGATATACTTGGCTCTACCTTGATGTACCCTTTTTTAAACAAATTTTGGATATAATGATCTAGTTTCATACAATGGTTTATAGAATGACCTTCAATTTTATGATAATCACAATATTTGTTAGTTATATACCACTCAAGTTTTGTGACATTTGGATAAAATTATTTGGTGTTTATAAATATGACTAAGTTTGTAACAACCAATTTTAAAAATAATACATCATAATTTTCCCCTAAAAGACTTAAATTTTTCTTAATTGGCATAATAATGTTGTTAATAGGTTGCCAGTTTTGAAGTTTTTGTAGCTCTGGGGGTGGAATGACATTAGATGGTAGTGGTTTTAGACATGGATTTCATTTGATAGTTTAATGAGGGATATTGGAATTAGGACTATAATTAGTGGATGGGAGACTTAATTGATTTTGGAAAATAGGGTCACTAGTAATAGGATGATGTTGATGTGAAATGTTTTGGTATTCCCTAGTAATGAAGTGGGATAGAGAGGTAGCTTGATCTTGTAAGGATGGATTTGTTGTATTTGTGTTGAAGGTGAAAGTATTCATATTTGGTGGATTTATGAAGGTTTATGGACTTGAATCTATTGGGTTTATGAAAAAATGTGAATTTGATGTAGTTTGGTTCATGTTTTGAAATGGGTTGGATGTAAAACCAAATGATTATTTTTGATGAATGTGAAAATGTTGGTTTTGAAGTATGTAGGAGTTGAAAGGTTGATTTTGATTAAATATATTTGGATTTAACTAAATTTGGGTTTAATTTTTTAATGGTTTTTGGTTCAAATATAGATTTAAAAGTGGTGGTGAAGGTGAATCAAAAGTTTGATTTAGATTGATGTTATGGTTGAAACTATATGGATTGGTGAATGTATTTTGATTTTTGATTGGTGACTTTTGATTTATAGGTGGGGTGGAAATTATAAAATAATTTCAATAATTTTCACTATCAAAGCTGAAAATTTGATTTAATGTTGATCTTAAAGTAAAATTTGGGTGTTGATTTATGGGTAAATATGAATAAGTATTCAAGTTTGAAATTGATTGATTGATATTTAGGATGAATTGGTTGATTGGTAAACTTTAATGACTATTCAAGTTTGGATTTGATTGATGAGGATGAATACATATTCAAAATTATATTTGGATTTTTTAGATGATTGATTTGATTTTGATTCAAATATGTGTTTGAATCAAAATTGGTTGGATGGAACCCTAGGTTATAACATAGATTATTTGTATTTAGATTTGTGACTGAATTGATCAAGTTATTTTTCCATATAGACATGTGCCTTGAAATGAGTGATATTTGATAAGGGAA
This sequence comes from Torreya grandis, assembly GCA_037957365.1. NCBI lineage: Eukaryota > Viridiplantae > Streptophyta > Pinopsida > Cupressales > Taxaceae > Torreya > Torreya grandis. The sequence continues at coordinate 1,046,263 of JARHVA010003291.1, forward strand.
ATAATTGAATCAATAGAAAAAAAAGAATTGAAATTAGACTCTAATAAAGAAAAATACCAAGGTGAGTAAACTTTTAACTGATAACTAAATGATTTTGTGTTTATAGAGAGAACGTTGTGATCTTTAGGATAAAATTTAAACTTGAAAGAATTTGTTTATAAATAAGGATTTTTTAGGATGTGGTAAACACAAGGAAAATAAAAAAATAAATTTCTATTCTAAATAGTAAAAAAATGCACATAAAAGGTGAAAAACTCATCCATACTCTTAGTTGTGGATAACTATTTCAAGGTACTAACCATGGAAGATCATGCCATTCCCATAGCCTACTATATTTGAGGGTGTGTGGAAGGTAATTTCTTGGTACTAACCACTAAATTATGCACCAAATTCAAATTAAAAAATAGGTTATCTTAGTCTTAAGGTTTAAATAATATTATCTAGGGGGAAATCATTAAAGAAATAGATAAAGCAAATGCATATTATTGCATCTTTTTTGAAATTTCTCAACACAGTTGTAAGGGTCTCAGTGTGTTGACAATTAGTTATATCATATTTTTAGGTAGCCATTGAAATGCTGGGTATTGGATTATAAGTCCCCTCACATCATGGTGTGCTTAAAACACACAACCACTTAATCAATTGAAATAGTTAGATCTCGATTTATATACCCTAATTGTAATTAGGGTTTGGCCTAGTACATGGTGGTGAATCTATAGTCAATAGGCACCCTAAAATAAAATAAAAATTAAGTATCCATTTCTAATTTTTGAGTATTATCACAATTTAATACCAAGGAAATATCATTGCAGGCACTACTTAGGTAACACAGATAAATATAGAAACATTTTTTATTTATGAGTATCATCACCAATGTGATATCAAGGAAAGATCATACATGATTTCCATAATCATAAAAAAATTATGTATTAAAATGTGATGCAACTACTAAAAATAAAACTTTGAAATCAAGATTGAAAGTGTTAGTAGAAGAAAATTTGGATTTTTGTTGACCTTTTTCATTGATTCTATTTGACAAGAATTTTGCAAATAGGTTATTAGAATGTTTTCCTAGGCTTGGAGTAAGGTAACCTACAATAGAATGAATAAAAATCATGAAAACAAAGTGCAAAATACCTCTATGTTATGAAATCACAATTACATAGACACACAATAAAAAGAAAATTGTAATAAAATCAACACAGGGAAATGATAGAATGCAAAAACCAAAAACTAAATAAACTCATGCTTACAGAATGATTTTGCTACCCAAAAAAATGATTTTTCTAGCAACAGAGATGAATTCACTACTAAAAATAATGAATTCATTATTGAGAGTAATTATTTCACTGTAGAAGAGGATTTTTTTTTTGTTAAAAAGGATGATTTTGCTACTAAAATGGATAATTTTACTACTGAATTTATCAAATTCACTATTGAAAATGATGATTTCACTGATGAAAATAATGATTTCATTATTTTATATTTTTTTTAACCCTATAGATAGAACATAAAACATAGAAAAAGGAGAAATACAACCATTTTTCTATGCAAGTGAACAAATTCATTGTTTAGGTCTATTATTTTGTTGTTTATACTTTTGAGTTTGTTGTTATGTAGTGGAAAGTACATAAATGAATAAAAAATGTGTAATAGTAATTTGTAGCTTGTATCAACACTCAAAAATATGAAATTAAATGCATATTAAAGCATAAATAATAAAAATCAAATTAAAAATGTTACTTAAATGTAAAAATGATGATCAAAAGATGAAAAAGATGAGGGTAGGTCCCACTGAGCATGCCAAAAATGTGTGAACTAAATTTAGATGTGAAAAAAAAACTAATCCTAATATAATATAAATTCAACCTATGATATAGCAACAAATAAATAAAATATAAATCACAAAGTTTACACTTTGAATGCTGAAGTTTTTTCCATTATGATATACATTTGATTTGCTCTTTTGAATATCTAGTGCTCACTCTTCCAATGCAAAGGAGAATGAGTAGTGTTTTAGTGAAAAATTGTGTCTCTAATTCTCTTCTATTTTATTTGATTCACTTATGTATATATCTCTATTATCATAAATCTATATTTTGATTTCCTAATTATGATCATGATCCTTGAAAATGAAAGTTTACAAGTTTATTTATAGATTTTTGCAAAAGACTCCAATGGTGGAGGATCATTTGGACTTTTTAAATAATTCAAATGATCATTAGTGGCTAATGAGTCCTCACCCATGAGGATGAATACCATTTAAAAATGGTTGAGAGAATCATGGGGTTAGTTAGCTTAGTCAGTAGGACTAAGTCAATTTTCTTGACAACTTAGTGGATGAGTCATAGGAGGTTAAGAAAGTTATGGATTTGGTCAGGATGAGGGAGAAAAAGGTGGGAGATGTTTGTATGAGGTGTAAAATCCAAAACTATATATTAAAATAAGGATTTAAGTGTGCATAATTAAGTAATTTAACTTATTCAATTATTGGAATTTTGAGGGAGATGTGATGTATTATGTTAAGAATAATTATTAAATAGATTTAGGTTCATTTCGACACTAAATGAAATTTATGTGTGTATAGTAGTCTTATGTTATAGCTAGTTTTTCTTATGGAATTTACTATGGTAAAATCTATTCCATTTTGTGTGTATTGAACTTGGTGTTAGGTGAATAATTCTTGAGGAAGTTTATAAGGTTATGTGAATGTATGATGGTGTAACCCTTCTCTTTCTCCTTAGTCTAAATAGAAGTAATCTCTTGATAATTTAAACCAATTTATTTCTATATATACTCTATGAAATGAGAAATGTTATGGTTGATCCAATATCCTTAGATTTGATATGTATTATAATCTTCATAATTATAATCTTGTTAATTTTTAAATCTTGGGTAGGATTAAGTCTTAGGCTATGGTAAAGTGATAACCATTTGTGTCCTCTATCATAGAAATTATATAATGGAATACATTTTGGATTATATTATCCTAATGTTATTATTAAAAAAATAAACAGAAGGATAAATACCTCTTTAATCCTTTTTGGTGGATTGAGTTTGAAATTTTAAAATTATTATTATTTTTAAACATTAATCATTGATCAAATATAGTTAAGACTACATTCTATATTCAACTCTTAAGTTCCTTGAGAGAAACTAAGTGGAGACAATGTTAAGCAGGCATTGAGAAAATTGTGTTTGAAATGGTTTTTGGATTACAAGGAATAAGTAAACATGTCCTAATGAAAACTTACTCTTGGTGCTTACTTAGCTAAGTAATTATTCAATTGATATTCAATAGTATGTATATTATTCCTTTAAATTTATGAATTGCTCATTTTTTAGTTTATTTGAAAATCTAAAAGGTAATTTAGGGATTTAATCAATGGCTTGATCCTACTTAATGATCCATTTTAGGTGGAAATTTTAATTTTTGAGTGAACTAAAATATATTAAGCTTGATTGATTGAAATTATATTTCATCAAAAACTTAATGAGTTATAATTTTGTGGAATCCTTGATCCCTCATGGTACCTAGGTCTTCAGGAACAAAAAAAAATATTGAAATTAGTTTAAATGTAACATTTGTCACTATTATAAATTAATTCATGTCTATTATTAAAATTACACAAGGGATTTTCACCTATAATATTGTAGTCAAATGGTATAACTCTAATAAATATATGAATTCCATCACAAAAGAATGGTCATAAATAAATTGGAACCTCATGCAATTTTTTAGGATGGACTGTTGGAATCAATTTATAATAACCACAAAGTAAAAGAAACTTTAGTTTGAATTTTGGGGTTATGGTAAATGAAATGATGAAGAAGGGTAACCTAGAATAAATACATATATAAGTACTTAAAAAATAATAATATGAGTGGTGTAAAATTTAACCAATGCAAAACCTGTGAAACCTAAGGTGATGAATGGAAATCCAAATAAACCCTTCAAATATATACATTTATTTGGTATAAAGTGGATCATAAGAAAGGATAAAAAACACATATATAGTATTAATTAGAAAATTAAGTGTATGTACTATGTATAAAAAGGATAGATTTTAGGGATGTGTGTGTGTGTGTGTGTGTGTGTGTGTGTGTGTGTGTGTGTGTGTGTGTGTGTGTGTGTGTGTGTGTGTGTGTGTGTGTGTGTGTGTGTGTGTGTGTGTAAACTTTTAGGTGGACTTGAAAATTCATAATATCCCCCTTTAGCTCCATTTCTATTTTTTGAGAGATATTGTGGGTTTAAGACCTCAAATAGAAATAATAAAACCTATATAACCTTATTTATGGACTCCAAATATTAGAACACCTCCTTGACACAACTCCTTATATTGAGATTCAAAGTCCATAACCAAGATAAGACCTTAAAGATAAGTCTCTAAAACTTTTAACCCCTAATTCTAATACTTAATATAAAAACTCAAGTGAAATGATAATTATGACCCTTATATATGGATACAAATGAAAAATTGACCCTAAAATTTAATCTAAAGTTATCATCTATGTTGATATAGTTAGAAATAATTTTGGTTAACTCTAAAATTTATTTAATAGATTTATATAGTTGGGAAAATATGGATAAATTTAAAATTGTAATCCACCAAGCCAATATAATACATAAATAACTAAACATGAAATAGATTGTATCATCCTATCAAATATAATTGGAGTATAGAGTGATACAAAAAATTAGACATGAAATAAATGGAGATGTAAGATGAAAATAGACCCAAAGGAGGTTATATTTATATTAATTAAAGGATGATAGAATATTATGAAAAAATCTCCTCAAAATTACAATAATAAGATCACACCTCATTCCCTATGCACTCATTAGGACATGCACTCAGGGAGATTGATACACCAATAATACTCTATAAAAAAATAATTAGTAAAGTGATAAACATGAAAAATATAAATTTTATACATATTCTCTACCCAAATATAATCACATGTCATAATAGTGTAACATGGGATGGTTCTTTGCTAAATATACATAAGAACACAAAAGAGCATAGTCAGAAATGTTGAAGGAAAAAAATTAAGGTGAAGTAAATATATGAATACAAATACATATCTTCACTTACATATCTGACTATAGAGATGATGACGTGTATAAAATACCTAATATAAGGTACCAATCTAAAATATTTATAGGTAAACAAGATGCTGGAAGTATATTTATTAGTCAACATATCAAACTGTGATTACCAAAAACTCATTAATTTTACTGTAGCATTAGGGAACATCTACAAGCTAATGGAATAGAGGATTCTACCAACTTGGACACATGATAAGGAATTAAGTCTTATGATAATAAAATACAACTTAATTTAGGAAAATTCATGTCTCACATAGACATGACCATTTAAAATTAAGGTATCTAGTCTATAGTTTTACCACAAAACTTATAATTGAGTAGAGATAACATAGATAATATTTAAATTATAATAGTGAAGACTAATAGATGTTAAAAATCAGAGTAACCTTTGTAATATTATATAATACTATAATATAAATATATCTTATAACATTGTATTTTATGGTCATTATCAATATAAATAAATAGAATATAGAGTATGAATTACTATGTATTGTGTAGTAATTATTGTGAATGAGCACACCTACTTATTTTTAATGAATGCATAAGATAACTATATTAAAAATACTAATATGTGTGTCACATCAGCCTTATTTTAAGTTAACTTAATCAACATAAACCATATTTGTCCAGGAACTTTATTTTTTATGTTAAAATTTGGTGGTGTTACATAGACTTCAGTTAACTAATGTCTAGGGGAAAGTATACATTGGATTATTGTAAGATAGTACTAAAAGAGATATAAAGTGGTGGGAAAAATAACAATTTTTATCACTCTAAAACTAAAATAATGGGTAGATACTTACCTTTGGTAAATTCATCTTTCTTTCAACTCTAGGAAGATTAATTCTAGGTTACATTTGTACAAAGTATATGGTCATGGTTAATACAATAAGTAAAACACACAAATAGTTTTAGATTCCACATTAAGAAAAATATAAATTGGGATACATAAAATATTAATTCATTCCAACACTTTGATACACTTTTAACTTAGGCTATTTAATACTGGTCCAATTCTACACTTGACTCATTTCTCATAGTTTAGGCTATACATGGTTGAACAAGCTTTGATGCAAATAAAGATGATTTTGTTGAAGGTGATATAAAATGTTTCTTGATTAAAGTAACTCTTATCATCCATAATATATTTGTGGATCATGATCTATTAATATAAGGTAAATAATTCCTTTAGGGGAGAAACACCTCAGGGATGAAAGGCATAAATAAGGAGTATCCTCAAAATATGTGACTAATAAAAATATCTATTATAAATGGTTTGGGGAGATTAAATAAGATGTATGGGGATAAAAAAGTAAGTATAAATATAATAATAAGTTAATTATAGGATAAAAATATATTATTAAAAATACAAATTAATATGCTTAGGATAAATTGGTGAATGAAGAGATGAGGAAATAGATAGAAGAAAAGAAAATTAAGTTAGAGAATAGGAAATAAATGAAAAATGAAGAAAGTGAAGAAATATTTTAAATAATAAATAATATAATGTATGAAATTCATTTGAATCTACTATAAAAATTCCTCACATTGAAAATATATATTATCCCTCTACCACAAGTAGATGAGTTAGATTTCACACCTTTGGTAGGCACATGCAAGGCTAGTGAGAGAATTATAATAGAATAAATATTATATCATACTTTGAAAAAATAATTAATGACATGATTAAAGGAATATCAAATTTAGCCACATTTTTTTGAACACCCAAACTATTCAAAATTATGGGTGTGCAGTACCAATAGTCAGAGAGTAGTCTTGCCTACAATGGATGGGGTATAAAGAATTGTAGAAGAAGATGTGAGGAGAATATTATTAAAATAGGATGTATTAGTTTTATAATGTAACCAAGAGAATAAATTTTAAAAATTTAAGGAGTTACAATAGGAAGTACTCAAAATGAAAGCTAAATAGATAATATAAAGGAATGAAAGGATGTGGAAAGAAATATTGATCTTCGAGAGAAAGACAATTCATAAATAAGTGATACTAGTCATAATAGGGATATACATAATGGAAATAAGGATTAAGATCAATTATTATAAGATATTTATTTAATATAAACATTAAATAAGGAAATTAGTTAGATATAAAAGATAATGAAGAAAACTCAAAGTGACAAAACCCCTCAAACCCCAACTACAAAAGGCAATGAGAGTAATTGAGTGATTTGGACCAATTGATATAACTTGTGCCACTTCAAAATCAACAAGAACATCCATCCCTTAGATTGAGATAAATATATATTTAAAAATAAGTAACATATAAATATAAAACTTTTAGTGAAGTGATTAAAAATAGAAGAGAATGTTTAAGAAATTAGGTGAAAGTATTAGGCATAATATACTTCTAAGAGAAGTTAAGCAAAGATAAGGGATGTAATTAGAGTTTGGTTAAACAATAAAAATATATTTAAATATATAACATTCAATATTACTAGAGGATGAAACACATCAAATAATTTAATTAATAGTGATAAAAATACTACTAGTAGTACTCATAGACCACCTAAAATAACAAATGGCATAAAATAGGATGAAGTTGACACTATTAGAGAAAGATATGAAGGATGTGGAAGAAAACTTTTTTTTTTTGGAATCATATTATAATAGAAACAATATTATTGATGACAAGGTGATGTTATTTTACTTCATTATAACACTAATGGATGATGCACTTAAATGGTGTATGCCAACTTATTTTGGACATTCAAATACATGGGCTAGCATACATAAATATTTTAAAGGATACTTTCATTATCATAATATTATGACTAAAAGTTTTAGTAGGATGAGATAACCATTATATAATGAAAATGAGGTTGTAAAATACTATGATCAAATTGATAGCATATAAATTAGAAGAACCATTAAATGAAAAAAATAATGGCATGGTTTATTTTTGGGTTGATCCCATGACTCCAAGCTAATATGGATGGGAAAAAAATTAATAAATTTTTATAAATGATGGAGATTGAATCATAACTAAAATCTTAGTCAAGGATATGTGACACAAATGCATCATTAAAACATAATGTTTAAAGACTATATTTGGAATTATAACATCTTAGAGTAAAACAATAAATATAGATGAAAGGTGAAGAGTTTGGTTAACCATAAATAATGAATAACCCACCATAGGTAAGAGCATGGTGTACCAATTTTTGTTCATAAGGTAATTCTATGACAAAATGTCCCCATAATGACATGATGAAAAGAGAAAAAACTATAAGATCAACATAAAAACTGATGGGAATGTATTACACAAACTATGGATCTTTTAATCAATATAATCATACATGACTTGCCATAGACAGGTTAGCAGATGTATGAGATACTAATTAAATAAGAGAATAAATAGTTCATTAAGTACCACCATTAAAATTAAATATAATTCACCTTATATACTACACCCTAGTTAGTAATACCAAACACCTCCTGTAATTCAAGAATTTTTAATCCCAAAACACCCAACCATAATATTATAGTAATAACCAAGGGGGTATAGGGGAGGCATACAAGAATAATATAGGGGGGATATTTTTAAGGATGGGAAAACTACCAAAGGGGAGAGGATATAATCAAAATTAAAATCATGGATATAACTAAGGGAATAATCAGGGGAGAAACCCACTAACATAATAAAAATGCAAAAAGGTTGGAGGTACTAAAAGAAATTATTTTGAAGAACCATAAATGGAGTGTCGATCCTATCATAAAAAAGGAACACATGACTTATTCTAATTCCCTAAGGAGACATAATTATATAATAATGGTATAATTAAGATTGGGGAATTGAAAAAATCTCCCCCATAAAAAGGGGCAAAACATCTAAGGAAATCACCAAAAGAATAGGATACAAAAGGTCCATGTAATGAATTTCACTGTAAGGTAGGAGATGATAAAATTTTATAAGAAGAAGAAGGAACATGAAAACACATATCTATTTATGATAGAATCAAATAATCCAAGTACACCATAAATGATGATAAAAAAAGGTTGTAGAAGAAGGATCTAAATATTATCAATGAATATTCAAAACCTAAGTGGTAGTAACCACTCATAGAAAAATAAAAACAAGGAAATGAAAATAATTTGCTACTAATTCAGAAGATGAATCGAAATGGGACATCAATAGGGTAAACCCCAATATATATGAGCATGAATGAATCATGGAGATAATCTTAGTTTATAAAAAATAAAAATAAGAGAAGGATAAGCTAAAACTAACCTATTTTGATGAAGATGACATTGTAGATCTAAAATGAATGATGGAATTAATTAGTAATCAAGATGTGGTAACAAAATTAACCCAATTTTGTAAATACTAGAATTAAAAAAAAAAATAGAACATAGAGTACAAAGTATTTAGAAGAATGAAAATAAAATAAAAAATAATGTATTTATAACAAGGGATGGAGTAAAATTAGTATTTTACTTAATATTAAACTATAAATTAAGGATGTAAGAAAGACAATATTAAATCTTTACGTAGATACAAATTTATTATTTTTCAACATGTGGGAGTTACTTGATAAAACATAAGTACATGATGAAACATATGATATTTTATTGGATGATGGCACACCACTCTTACAAATTGTAACCTTATGAGATGTTCAAGTAAACTTAATGCAAATAAAGAGGAAAGTACAATTTTAAGCAATTGATATGTATGATATAGGGTACCTAACCCTATTAAACTTATAATGGTTTGTTAATTATAATGGTACATTAAAATCTAAGGAGAAATAGAATGCATTTTAATGTAATGGTTTGGTAGTCCATCCCCCTATAAATAGGAATGCGAGTAATATGATTGGAATAATTATGGTCAAATGAGGAGGAAAATGAGTTTTATGATCTCATTAGTGTTTACACACTACAAAAAATTATAAAACCAAAGATGACCATGATCCAAATCATGAGGGGGAAATATAAATAAAAATTCAAGAGGTGGAAATAACATTAGAAGATGTGTTGTCCCCCAAAAATATCACTCATTTTTGGGACAACATTTGAACTATTTTGCTCCTACAGACCAAGATTATCTCTTCCCTTTTTGAAATTTGTCCTAGGCATTCAAATTCCTCATTTTTCAAGCTTCTTAGAAAATCTACAGACTCTGCAAGCTTGAATCTATGGACTCTGCAAGAAGAAATTCTATGGACTCTGCAAGAAAAGAAAATCTATGGACTCTGCAGGAAGAGAAATCTATGAACTCTATAGGAAAATAAAATCTACAGACTCTATAGGAAAGAAGCAAACTCTCAACACTTAGGTGATCTCAAAGTTGGTTCAATGACCAAATTCAACCAAAAGAGTTCATCGACAAGCTTCTAAGTAAGGATTGAACTATTGAACCTTGAACCATTTTGGTTCAATAGGCTCAACAGGTTCAAAGGTTCAACATCAGTAGTAAGAGTTCAACTGCTTCCTGGTTCAAAGGCTTCTGCAGTCAAGTTCAAAGGCTTCTACAAGCAAGTTCAATCAAGGTTCAACAAGTTTCCAAGGCAAGGCTTGAACCATTGAACCACTTTGGTTCAAAGGTTCAATGGGTTCAAGGTTCAATAGGTTCAATGCATTTGGTTCAATAAGGATCAAAAGGACCTAGCCAAATCAAAGGGAATGAACCGTTGAACTATTTGAACCAAAATAGGTTCAACGGTTGGTTCAATGCTTTGATTCATTCAATCAGTTCATCAAATGGTTCAACATATTTTGGTTTAAAGCTTGGTTCATCGGCTTGGTTCAAAGCTTGGTTCAACGCTTGTTTCAAAGCTTGGTTCAACGGTTGCTTCAAAGGAGCGGTTCAATGCAAAAGTTCAAGAGAGCCTCCTGAAGGACAAGTGCCCTTGCAGAGGGCACTTGGTCGACAAAAGTACCCTTCAGAAGGGTCATTTTCAAGGAAGCTACAAAGGTAAGTTATTTCAAAAAAAAATTTAAGGCAGTCGAAAGACAAAGGGATTTCCTTCAGGAAAAAGACTAAGGCATAATTCCTTCAGAATTTTTGCCTGAAGGAATTCCTTCAGACAAAAAGTCTGAAGGAATTTGAAATGGCTATGTGAGGAAAGCCTGAAGGAGTTTCTCAAAGCCAAAGACAAAACAATAATTCTCATGGACTTTTTGTATGCAAGAAATGTTTATGGATTTTTTGTCTATAGGAAATGTCCGCAGGAAAATTTCTGAAGAACTCTAAAGAAAAGGCCACCAAAGGACCCAAAAGGGTAGGTGTCCTAGTAGGGGACTCTTAGATACCAACTTAAAGGACACTCCCCCAAAGCTGAAGGGTCACCTTCCCTTCAAGAGGATGCAAAACAAAGGACTTAGTGACTCGCTAAAATAAAGAATCCCGAAGGCCATCCGAAGACCGCTCGAAGGGCAGATACCCTTGCGAGGGGCTCTTCTTGACCTAAAGTGGATCATTTCTTAAGGCTTGAAAGGCAAGTCCCCTCTGAGAAAGCTCAAATGACAAAGCTGAAGGAATTGCCAAGGAAAATGACGTGCCCACAGATGTCAAAGTCGCGATGATGAAATAGCCGTTGATCCTTGCAGATTTAAATCTACAGACCTGAATGCATTCAAAGACTTTAAGGCCAAGATCAGTAGGGAGAAACTAGAGAATAGAGTATCAAATTGAATCAAGGACCTGATTTAATTAACCAAAAAAGGAGGAATGATGAAGAAGGATCAGATCGCCAGGTGGACATTGAAAGATGCAAACTTTCAATAGCATGACTTGTTTCTCTACATTGATAAAAGTAAATGGGTAGATGCCCCTAAATTCTAGCCTATCTTCTTAAAAAATTCAATGCAACATGATGTGTTACTATTCTTGAGTCCTTCCCGAAGAGGCTATATAAGGGACTCTCTTTTATTGTAAATGGATCTCTATCTCTAACAATCAAAAATGAAACTCTGCCCAAATTGAAAGGCATTACTGAGACTTTGAGCTCAGATTGTTGATCATATTTTGTTATTGGAATAAGAAAGCAAGTGACTTTTCAGACTTTGTGTTGTGATATATTTGTTGTTGGGGAAATTGTTCTTATGTCTTTTTCCTTAATATATTTTCTATTCCTTTAATTTAATAAGTAGAATTAGTGAAAGTAGTCAAGAAGTTGTCTAAAAGTCAATTGTGGAGAGACTTTGTGCCCCCATAATTTCCTTTAGTGTGTTTTATTTTTGTTTCTATGTAAAGGACCTTAGGATGACTTTGTGCCCTCATTTTCCTTTATATCTCACTCTTTGGCAATTCAGGTGGAGACTTTGTGCTACATCTCAATTTGCTAGTTAATATATCCTAGGTTACATTTTGCAATTACTATTAGGAGTATTCTTGTGGTTTGCTGAATAGTACTTCTGAAAGAAGAGGAGTGCTTTATGTCATTTCCCTTGAGATTTTTCCTTTGATTTGAATGCATCATCTCTAAAAAGAGAGATATGGATGGTTTATCCTACCCTTGAGTATTATTTTCTATATATATACACACACACACACACACACACACACACACACACACACATATACAACATATCTATAGGGAACCTCCCTTTGATGAGAGGAGAGATTAATCCCCTTTTGATGTGGTAAACCTACACATTTGGATGACCAATCTTCTTACTTTGGTTGATCAGACCTATTTTGTTTATCAATACGTTGATCGACAAAATATTCAACCAACAGTTTTTGGCGGCTCCGTTGGGGATATAACCCATTATCATTATAACCCTTATCCATTTCAAAATCTAGAGACTCTATTTCATGTCTTACCCATTATCCATTTATAGCCGTACCATCTTCCTCCACCTCTATTATTTTATCTGGTTTACAAAACCAGAGCTACTGGGAAAGAGTGCACAGTTTAAAGCCTCAAGCTGAAGCTGAGCTAGTCCTTTTCCATTTTTGTTCTATAATCTGGCCACTCCATCTAGATTGGTTATCTCTATTTTTATTAATTTAATTATGGTAGTTTGAGGCCCTTGGGGTAATTATTTTGGCCCACTCAACTTGACTCCACCTCTACATGAACTCCCATGTAGTTCAAGAAAGAATTTCCCCAAATTTTTTAGATGATGGAATATATCACCCTGATGAACACATTGCAGCCTTCAGTATAGCCTGTGGTGTTATAAGGGTGGAATTTGAAGATGTGGTAGTTAGGCTTTTTTTGGAGACACTACAAGGTAATGTTATAGACTAGTTTTACCATCTACAAGTTGGATCAGTGACTGAATAGGATACACTCAAAGCCAAGTTCGAAGCAAGGTTTAAGCCTACAAAAGATGCACATGCCTTGTTGGTCCAGCTCACTTAGATGAAAAAAGAGACTCATGAGCCTATGAGGGATTTTATTGCCATGTTTGACAAGCTGAGGCACAAGATTCCCATGGTTGCCCTCGCTGACACCTCAGAACCTCAAATGCTTCTTCATCAATTCACAACTGCCTGAAGTGAGTTTTCTACTAAGATGAGCTGGTCATATAGATCTTTCTATAGCTCAACTTTTGGCCACTGAGGTAAAAAATGATCTCATCTTAGCAGTGAAGATAAGAAGTGATCTAAATAGAAATAAACCCTTATCATCTTTTGAATACTCACACATAGTCACCACTGACCCAATGGTATAAAAGTTGGCAAATGAATTGCTAGCTTTGAAAAGGCAAATGGCACAAGGTATGTCTTTTGCTCCTCTATATAAATATATACCAAGGAGGACATTCCCTAATCAGCCATATCAAGGCAACACTGCCAAAAGTCAAGGGAAACCAAATCATCTTCCTCCCCCACAAAGGAACCTTGCCCTTGAAACACCTCCAACCAACACAGTAGTTGGATATCTAGAAATAGAACATGTTTCCTATTTCCAACTTGAGTTTGAGCAAGAAAATGGCACTTATCTCTTCAAGGAGGATCTAGAAGAATCAATAGTTAACTCCCACATTGGTTTCTTGAATTTCCAGGATGAACCCAGAAGTAAAGGTGAAGTAGTCGAAGGATCATACATAATATTCACCAGGTCCAAGAACCAATCAGCCCAGTAGGCTAACAAAGAGAAGATAGAGGAACAACTCCAACCAACAATTTCAATTACTGAGTAGAGAACCCCTCTTCCTTTCTAATCAAAAGACCTAGCGATTTCCAAAGAAGTAAGTACATCAAACATCTCTTCACCTTCTACTTCAAATTCATAGATCAGTCCTCCCCCTCACAAAAACCAAAAGGATGAACTCCCATCCTCTCTTCTAAATCCATCTCAATCATTTGCCATGATTGATCATGTCAAGAAATCTAAAATTGAGATGACTAAATTTGAATCCCTACAAGCCAATCTTGAGCAATTAAACATTGGTGGAGAACCAGGTGTAGACCTATCTGAGGCAAAGATTATGGTTACCCAAATGTTAGCCCCTACTTCTCAAATTTTGTTTGAGCCTTCAAGCAGGGGTAATTACTTCTTGACCATAGAGGATGTTCATGTCTCAGCTGATGAAAGTCTTATAGCTAGAAATCTAGGATTTGATCCAAACAAGGCATCAGAAGAATTAGTAGGGTGTAGTACAAATCAAGAAGGATCTTCCATCTCTGATGAAGAGAAATTTGATAGAAGATCAGCTTATGATGATGCTTGGATCTTGGAATTCGATGGTACAATTTCTTCCACAGCTAGATATAGATCTCTGTTGCTTAGATTGAAAACTACTCAGGGTGAAGAGGTCAAACTCCTTCACATCAAAGGAGATGTTGAGTTGATGGTTTGTTAGGAGTTTGTTGCTGATAATCCAAGCATGTGCTGGACTAGACCAGTAGAACATCAAGCTATGGTGGTGGACCATACTACTATATTACAAAGTTAGTAGAAGGAACTCTTTGTAAGGAGAGTAAGGAGTTATGGTATTCAGTTTGAAAACCATGTCCTACCATGGAGCAAGAAGAAGAAAAGGTCAAGAGGAAGACGCAAAAAATTGGTTTCTTGGTGGAGAGCTCCATTCACCTGTCACCATTTCTAGGGGGAAAATGGTTTCCTACTAGTTTACCAAGATGGAACACTATTTTCACTACCTCTCAGGAAGCAACATCTAAAACACTTCAACTCTTGAAGTATTAGATCATTGCATCTATACATATGTATATTTGTATAGTTTTTAATTCTATTTTGCATTGTTTGTTTCCATTTTTGATGCCTTTCATTTCTGGGTAACATGACTCCATAGCCCAATGGTACACTTGAAGAAACTGGAGATTCTAGAATCTACTCCCTTTAATTCTTTTTATAATTGATAGAATTTCCCCAACTAGAGCCAGCTGTTGTCCCCCAAAAATATCACTCATTTTTGGGACAACATTTAAACTATTTTTCTCCTATAGACCAAAATTATCTCTTCTCTTTTCAAATTTCATCTTGGGCATTCAAATTCCTCATTTTTCAAGCTTCTCAAAAAATCTACAAACTCTGTAGGCTTGAATCTATGGACTCTAGAGGAAGAAAATCTATGAAATTTGCAGGAAAAGAAAATCTACATACTCTACAGGAAGAGAAATCTATAGACTCTACAGGAAAATAAAATCTACTAACTCTGTAGGAAAGAAACAAGCTTTTAACACTTAGGTGATCTCAAAGTTGGTTTAATGACCAAATTCAACCAAAAGAGTTCATCGGCAAGCTTTTAAGTAAGGATTGAACCATTGAACCTTGAACCATTTTGGTTCAATGGGCTCAACAAGTTTAAAGGTTTAACATCAGTAGCAAGAGTTCAACCACTTCCTAGTTCAAAGGCTTCTACAGTCAGGTTTAAAGGCTTCTACAAGCAAGTTCAATCAAGGTTCAATAAGTTTCCAAGGCTTGAACCATTAAATCATTGAATCATTAAACCACTTTGGTTCAAAGGTTCAATAGGTTCAACACATTTGATTTAATGAGGATCAAAATGACTTAGCCAAATCAAAGGGAATGAACCATTGAACTGTTGAACCAAAATAGGTTCAATGGTTGGTTCAATGCTTCGGTTCATTCAATCGGTTCATCAAATAGTTCAACATATTTTAGTTCAAAGCTTGGTTCATTGGCTTGGTTCAAAGCTTGGTTCAATGCTTGGTTTAAAGCTTGATTTAAATCTTGGTTCAAAGTTTGGTTCAACAGTTGGTTTAAAGGAGCGGTTCAATGCAAAAGTTCAAGAGAGCCTCCTGAAGGACAAGTGCCCTTGTGGAGGGCACTTGGTCGACAAAAGTACCCTTCAGAAGGGTCATTTTCAAGGAAGCCCCAAAGGTAAGTTCTTTCAAAATTTTGTTTAAGGCAACTGAAAGACAAAGGGATTTCCTTCAGGAAAAAGACTAAGGCATAATTCCTTCAGGCTTTTTGTCTGAAGGAATTCCTTCGGATAAAAAATTTGAAAGAATTATGCCTTAGTCTTTTTCCTGAAGGAAATCCTTTTGTCTTTCAGCTACCTTAACCTTCAGATAAAAAGTTTGAAGGAATTTAGAAATGTTGTGGGAGGAAAACTCGAGGGAGTTTCTCAAAGCCAAAGACAAAGCAATAATTCTCATAGACTATTTGTCTGCAGGAAATGTCTGCAAACTTTTTGTCTGCGATAAATGTCCATGGGAAATGTCTGTGGGAAAAGTTATAAAGGACTCTAAAGAAAAGGCCATCGAAGGACCCTGAAGGGTAGGTGACCTTGTGAGGGACTCTCGGTTTCTAACTTAAAGGACACTCCCCCAAAGCCAAAGGGTCACCTTCCCTTTGGGAGGATGCAAAACAAAGGACTTAGCGACCCACCAGAATAAATAAGCCTGAAGGCCATCTAAAGACCACTCAAAGGGAAGATACCCTTGTGGGGGGCTCTTCTCGACCCAAAGCAAATTATTTCTTAAGGCCTGAAAGGTAGGTCCCCTCTAAGAAAGCTCAAATGACAAAGCTAAAGGAATTGCCAAGGAAAGTGACGTGCCCATGGACGTCAAAGTTATGATGATGAAATAGCTGTTGATTCTTGTAGATTTAAATTTATAGACCTAAATTCATTCAAAGGCTTTAAGGCCAAGATCAGTAGGGAGTGACTAAGGAACAAAGCATCAAATTGAATCAAGGACCTGATTTAATTAACTACAAAAGGAGGAATGATGAAGAAGGATTAGATTTCCAGGTGGACATTGAAAGATGCAAACTTTCAATAGTGTGACTTATTTCTCTGCATTGAGAAAAGCAAATGGGTAGATGCCCCTAAATTCCAGCCTATCTTCTTAACAAATTTCAATGCAACATGATGTGTTACTATTCTCAAGTCCTTCTTGAAGAGGCTATATAAAGGACTCTCTTTTATTGTAAATGGATCTCTCTCTCTGACAATCAGAAATGAAACACTACCCAAATTGAAAGGCATTATTGAGACTTTGAGCTCAGATTGTTGATCATATTTTGTTACTGGAATAAAATAGCAAGTGACTTTTCAGACTTTGTGCTGTGATATCTTTGTTATTGGGGAAAATTTTCTTATGTCTTTCTCCTTAATATATTTTTTGTTCTTTTAATTCAACAAGCAAAATTAGTGAAAGTAGTCAGAAAGGTGTCCTAAAGTCAACTGTGGAGAGAATTTGTGCCCCCATAATTGCTTTTAGTGTGTTTTATTTTTGTTTCTATGTAAAGGACCTTGGGATGACTTTGTGCCCTCATTGTCCTTTGTATCTCACTCTTGGGCAATTCAGGTGGAGACTTTGTGCTACATCTCAATTTTTTGGTTACTATGTCCTTGGTTACATTTTGCAATTACTACCAGGAGTATTCTTGTGGTTTGCTAAATAGTACTTCTAAAAGAAGAGGAGTGCTTTCTATCATTTCCCTTGAGATTTTTCCTTTGATTTGCATGCAACATCTCTAAAAAAAGAGAGATGGATGGTTTATCCTACCCTTTTGTATTATTTTCTATTTATATATATATATATATATATATATGGGAACCTCCCCTTTATGAGAGGAGAGACTAGTCCCCTTTTGATGTGGTAAACCTACACATTTGGATGACCAATCTTCCTAATTTGGCTGATCAGACCTATTTTATTTATCGGTACACTGATCGACAAAATATTCAACCAACAAGATGAGATTCAAGCATGTATGTATGGGGAGTTAGAGATAACAATAAAAAAAGTACGTGAGAAAAATACCATGTAAATGGAGAAACATATCACATTAAAAAATAATTTATCATAGAGGAGAAGGCCTTACTACATAGAATAAGCATCCCACAATAAACTACCAAAATTCATAATAATTAAGATCATTGAAAATTACTTACAAAATATGATAAGAGTATTATCTATAGAGGAAACAAGGATGCATGCAATAGATGATACATTAACTATCACTACCATGAGGTGGTAGAACACCATAAATACACCATATTAAGTTATAAAACCTTTGGTGTATTACTTAAGACAAGGTTTATTAAATCAAAGAGTTATTTTCTATAAATACAAATTTATGCAAGAACTAAAAATCTAAGGATACACATTGAGAAGTGTGAGAAGGTTTGGAATATAAAAGGAGAAACTGATAAACACCTTTGGGCTAAATTATTTTACTAGACCATAGACACATATCCAAAGACATGTTATTTTCTTCAAGATATGTGGAAATTAACTTTTAGATTGGAAGACATATAAATGGATTTTTGTATAACCTTCAACTTTTAGTTGAGTAAGGAGGGGAAAAAATCTTAGTTATTATAGAAAAAACACAATATTTATACCAAGTTCTCAAAATCACAAGAGAAAATATTTATATAGAGGGTAATTTTAAAATGTAAAAAATGTCCAATTACTGGGTAAAAGTAGAAAAGATATTAGAGTTCTTAAGGGAATATGAAAACTTACTCCCTTAAAATTTCATAGAGCTAAAAACAATAAAATATGATGTTGGTGTACATTAGGTTTTCAAAGAGTAAAAAAAATGTAGTTTAGTCCCTTATTAGTCTAAATGACAAAAAATCAAGCATAACAATACACTAGGACAAAACACTCTTGCTTAAGAACTAGGGAGAACATAACATAATAAGCAAGATCATAAGAGTTAAAAAATACAAAATTCCAACCTTTTTTTTCAAATTTGATGCTTAATTATTGACATAAGGATTTTCATGCTCAGCCTATGATGATTTGAGTCATCTATAAATGCTCTTCCATGGTGGTAGAATCTCTCCAACGGTCACTTGTGGCTTGGTATGAAGCTTGCTATAAATTGGGAATTATAACACTACTCTTAAAAGCTTCAAAAAGTTATTCTAGTATAATAACCTTACACACAAAATATTTTGGGAATATGGTGTGGGAAATTTTATTTATATCTCAAAGAACTAACTATAACCTTAGTGAGGTTAGGTTAAATTCTAACTTTGGTTGAGTCTAAAATAACCTAGGTTGAGTCAGTCTAACCTTTGGGTTGGGTCAAAGCAGTCATAAAATATTGAAACCTTAGTTTTAGATATTTGTGAGGCATGTCAACCCACTTTAGATATTTTTTAGGTGTGACTCATACTTTTTCAATATTTAGGAAATAATAAATCACTTTATTAGCTCCTTTAACCTTTGACTTGATATTTGGCTAAAAATTCCTTTTTTGGTTTTAAAATTTACTAATTTGATTCAAAAAATTTACTTAAGAAACTTAATTAAGATTTGTAATGTAATAAATCTTGATTATTGATTTTTATCTTTTGTAAATTATTTTAAAGGTTATGAATTAATAGATTCATAGGCTAAAAGTGTTAAATTACTAGGTCATAATTTGATTAGGGTTAAAACTGAACTAAAGTTTTGGTGCATACATGGTAATATGCCAAATAAAATAACCTCATCACATTTATGGGCACTTAAATCCCTTACAAATATGAAATTTGGTAATTCAAAGGATTTCTAAGTTTAAAATGTATCATTTGGTAGAAATTAAACTAAATGTTAGTTTAGGCACAAAAATGGCCAAAACTAAGTGTCTATATTTTTGCCCTATTTGAGAAGGCATTATGAGACACAATCACAATAATGTATTTTAAAGAGTATAAAATTCATTAATATGAATGGTTCATGACCCATATCTGGTCGATAATCCCTTGATTTCCCATTGAAGAAGCAGGTGGCTAAATATAATTGTTGAATGTTTGCTCAAAATTAGGAATGAAATGAGTGAATGAAAGGGGGTGGGATTACTAAATTTATTGATGGAAGTTATAAATAGTAATGACAATTGTGTCACTAGTTTGACCAAAGGTGGTTATAATCAATGATAAAAAAAAAGGGTTTGACACTGGTTTACCCAAAGGGGGCTAGAAGCACTGACATGGATAGGTGCACTGAGGGGAGGTAGAATGGATATAGATTTGGTCAAAGATAGTTTTAATCACTAACAAAATGGGAAAGACTAATTTTCCCAAAGGTAAATATGATACCTAATAAAATGAAAAACAATGATTTGAATGAAGGCTGTTATAATTAGGAACATAAGCATTTGCTCTAGAAGGGTGGATGGAGTAGGTAAAAATAATGATTTACTCAAAGGCATTTATAATCATTAATATGAGATGCAAAAATAATGATTTTCCCACATGCAATTATAATCACTAAATTGGTAAAAATTAGAATGATTTTCCTAAATCTATTTATAATCATTCACATGTTCACATCAAATGATTAAAAGCATGAATACCCTAGAAAATAAATATATACATCCTTGATCAATCAAGAAAAGAATTTTATACAACGAGGCAAATTGTTAAAGGTAGCTTATGAGAAAAAATTATTAAACAAATTTATGATGAGATGGAAAAAGATAACAACACATTTTTAGCCTAAATGTGAGTATAAATCTGCACATTTGAACACACTTATTATATAGGTTGAAAAATAGCATTTTTAAATAGGTCTTAGGGGAGGCCCAAAAAGGTGGCTTATTTATAATATGGTTGAAAAATAGGGCACGTAAGATCAAATGACATGTAAAATAGACCATGGATGTGAAAAATACACTTCTTAGAGCACACATAGAATGGATTATAGGCCATAGGCATAAAATTTCAAATTTATGGCTATATATTCATCCCTAGGGTGAAAAATAATTCATTTCTACTCTAGCCCTTTGATAATTCTATATATAGTTTTCTATGTGTATTGATTAGAGAAAATATACTATAGAGGAGCCTAATGAAATGTATTATAGCATGTGAGGGAGCACGTGTAGCCACCATATGATGGTACACCAATAAGTAAACTCAACATGGTCATTAATTATAATTTATTATGTGCTTTAGGTTGATAATTGGTGAAGTCACCATTCATGTGGTAGGGGAAATGATGGCTTTGCTAAGGAAAATGGTGAGTTTCATCCAATTCATCATTCCTAAAAATGGAAATAATTCTAAAAAAGGGTAAAAATTACTTAAATGGTAGTTTCACCCATTTTTAGGTGAACTCACCATTTTTCATAAAAATGAAAATGGTGTTTTTGCCTAATAACATGTAAAATTCCCTAAATAGTGGCTTTAACCAAGAAAAATCATTAGTTTTTCTCTATAATCCAAAAATAATTGATTTTGAGGGCCCATAATGGGCCCAACCTCTAAAAGAGGTTCAATTAGACTAAATATGCTAGGCTTAGGTCTAGGTAGCTATATGTAGTTAGGTTGATGCTATTTTTTTATTGTAAGAGTGATTGACTATTTTTACCTTTCATGAGAGATGATCACAATATCTATGGACCCTATAGATTTATATCAAGGGCATGGTTAGATTATTAAATGTGTTGGATTTGCATGACATGACATAGATGCTAGTTATCAAGGCTAATCAAGCTTATTTGAGTGCACTAACAGAGCGCTCTCACAATGAGATGTCAACATTTCACTTGTTGACTAGAAAGGAAACTATCACACTTAAAGATACATGGAATATCCTCAATATATCAATGAATAGATGTAAATTGTTTTGGAAACCACCAACACATCAATAGGTAATTATTGATGATCTATGTAGCTATCAAGATATCCCCATGTTTCAGGGGAAGGTTGATATAGACCTTATTGAGACTTCTACAAGTATCCAGCTAGATGGTCTACCTATTTGGGACCCATCACCACCAACTCTAATTGATTAAGTGGTTGTTGTTCTTATGTCCATTTTTATTGGCATCTTTATACTTGAAAATAGAAGTTGATATTTCCATATGGGGCCTAAGTGGCATTGTTAGGAGCATACTAAAGGACCTACACATTATAGCTGTACTTAAAGTGGACCATGTATAGGTATTAGAAATTACATGATTCTTAAGGTCTAGGTATAGGTGCATATCTTGATTGAGCAACAAATTTAAATACACCAAGTATGGGATCTATAGGATCTAATAGAATATGATTGGGTTCAAATAAGAGCCAAAAGGAATGGGCACAGAGGAGACATCCTTTTTTTTCATTAGATGTTTGATGATCTAATACCATAGTTATTCATTTATAGGTCATACATCTCCCATCATATGTGGTGATTTAGGGATGGATGGTATATGGGATTCATGGATACTAAATGTTTTATTACTAAGAGATAGTCACACATCATAGAGGAGTACTATCCTAAATTGGTACTCAAGTAGTTTGGATTTACACAAGATGTACATAAGGGGTCAGGGTGGTTTTCCCACATTATGTGATAGATCAATTGGGATACTCATGTGATCCCAAGGAGTGAGGTCACATAGAGATACATCAGTGTACCCTAGGTTATGTCATCATATGTAGGAGGAGCTATGAATGTTGGGTTTACTTCAAATTACATGTACTAGGGGTAAAAGTGTGCCCTTTGATATTGATATTTATATACTATTAGGGGGGTTGGGTACCTATGGACATCGAGGAGATGGAGGCTGATACCTCAATTGGTGGTAGTAATAACTAAAAGGAGAGTGATAGTGAGGTTAGGGATGATGATGATTTTGATGGAGGATATAGTAAATGGGATGGAGATGGAGATGATGGGGATAGATATGGGGGTATATATGTGATGATATTATATCCTAGCTTGGTAGTGATATTAGTTGGATATGTTAGCATAAGATAGGTAGGGTCTTCTAGTACATAGGTGGTTTTAGTCTAGGTATGGCCTTTAGGCATGACTATGGTAGGTAGGCACACTAGCATGCTTGAGAAGGAGATCACTACTTGGATATGATATATTTTAGGGTTAAAACATTAGCTATATAATTTACAAAACACCTTAGATATAAGGGATGATTATAAGACTTGATTGTAGATAGATATCACTCAACTAAATGTTGAGATAGATAGGATCATTTAGGTTTAAGTCTAACTCACTACTAAAAGAGTTCAATCCATTAGTGAGTAGGATCAGGCATTGGCTACTTTAGATAAGATCAATCAATAATGAGATGTAGCTCAGGGAATCATTACACATGTAGGGTTCTTACATATGGTTATGGAGTGACTTAAAGCAAATGATGAGGCATATTATTATAATTGATCCTACATATCTATCATGCCCAGGGATCAACATGTTATTAATTTTGTGATCTTGGATGCATAGAGGATAATGACTAAGTCTAGTCAATCTCAGACCAAGACTCATGTTATAGTTGCCTTGGTCTAGTCTATTCATCAACCACAACCATCACCACCAAGATCATTAGGCCACCAAGGCTTCCTCTAGCTATAGGTCCCATGGATACATAGATCCATATTTGATCATAGGGACCTTGGAATTTTGGTATTTTTGTATAGTTTGTACATATGGTGTTGTATTAATTATATCAACATACTTATGTATTGTTGAGACACCATCATGATATGTATATATCTTCTATGTATATGACATTTGAGATACATTAACATTCATTTTATGTCTTATGAGGCTAACATACATGTTTATGATATTACTTTCATATATATATGATGATGATGCAAGAGAATCTCGAAAGCATGTACAAATGGTATTTTCATGTAATAAATGTCTTTTTTAAGGTAAATGAAGGTAGTTTATAGGCTAGGTATAGTCTTTGGCTTGCTTCTCACCAAAATTCAAATTTGAAATTTTAAATGGATTTCTTGTAAATGCATAAATAATTATAATTATTGATGAGTTAAAATGATTTTTAATGGTCTTCGTATGTATTTAGAGTGTCCTCTAAAGTTTACTTAGTCTAAATCTATCATAAATATAAACAAGGCTAAATGTAACCAAAAGATAATGCAAATGAAGTCATTTACTAAGCCAAGTACAAGAGGTTGAGGATAATTTCAAGCCAAATATAAGAATTTTAAGCTTGGATTTATCTTCAATAACCTGATGAACTCTGAACCTATAATGTAGGAATAAATTTAGACCCTCAATAAGTATTAAAATTTCAAAATAACTCATGTTTAAAATACATTTGTAGTCTACTTGTAGGTGGCAATTAGTCCAAGGTTTGTGAATAAAAAGTGTGACTCTTTTAATAAATAAAAGTGTTATACTTATTTAAATCCTCATATATATATTTTTATTATGTGAGTGAGTAATATTAATTTCAATTCATAATGGTTTTATATTCACTTTAAATCTCTCTTTGCTTAAGTCCTTCTCAAAACCCCATTTCTATACATAGTCATACTTACAAAGGTTTTATTTCATGAAAAAGTCTTTATATGAGCCACAATTTATGATTTGAATAGTTCAAATATGTTGTCTAGGTCCTAATAGAAGTTTTATATTGATCAAGGAGTTTATTTCCTTTATGAATAATCCATTTGAAGCTCTCAACTTCTTTATGCATAGTTAAACCCTAACACAGGGGTTTTAGTACAAAATGGTATGTAGCTTGAGATCTAACCAGTTAAATCTTATTAAAATTTTATCTAAGTTTATAAATAGTTTTTATAAGTTATTCTAGGTAGTTTCCTACTTAAACTAACTTTGTGGTTCCTTTGATAACCAATTATGTTCTATGTTTTTTGTAGATGACTATTGAGAAAGATTTTTAAGAGAAGCTTTGATTGATTGAAGTTATTTTTGGGTCAAATGTTCTTGTTAGATTTTTTAACATTATGTTATCATTTGGATATGTATTAACCAATGAACCAAGTTATTTTATCATTTGATACGAATTTAAATATTCCTCAAGAATGCAAACAACCCTAGATAGTCCTAGATAGGGTCAAGAAGTCAAAAAGTGGGTTTTAAGGATCCACTAATCCAAATCACTCAAAAATTGGAATACATGATCTAGAGGTAATTTTATAAATGATAAAATGAATTATACTATCCAAAATAAAGTTTATTATAAGGACTATTTACCTGAGCACTGACAGACCTAGTGTATTAGGTCTAAAAGAGGGTTAGTTTGAAAGATTAACCTTATGAGTTCTTATGAACTTTGCCTTTTGATAGTTGGTATTTATAAAATAAATCATATCCTTGATTCAAATGGTATTTTGGATAAATAAATAACTAAAAAAATTTAATTATGTACTTTGTGTCAAGATTTTATATAGTTCTCAAGATGCATAATTTAGTTTAACAGGATAAAATAGGATTGAGTTAGTTTTTATGGTCATTTGGTGATGTTTGGAACTTTTAAAGAACCTATATAAAATTTGTATCATTACCTAAATCTCTCATAAGTTTTTTTATGTTCTTAAGTAAATCTATTCTACAAAACCTATCTAATTCTTATTATAGATCTTGGAGGACTCAATTAGATGTAGTAGGCCTATTTTCAAGTTTGAGACATTATTTGAGTTTGGATTGTTTGAAATCACTTATGACCTAAAGGATATAAATTATATTGAGTTAAATATTTCATAAACACTTTATATTTATGTTTAAAGGTGAACTTGAGTGTTTTAGGAGATCAAAAAGGTTCTTGTTCAAGGTAGATCATTGTATAGAAGATAGTATCCTATTTTGGTATCAAAGTGACGTTATCTTTTTGTCATGTTTAGACATACAATTATTTGATTCAATTAATTATTTAAGAAGATATTATTGGTATTTCAAGACCAATATTAAAAAAGTATATTCTTATGAAATATCCAAGAGATTGTTAATTTGTAAGAAATCTCTCATTTTACAAGCATAATAGAGGAAGACTAAGTGGACCACTTACTATTACACTAATTATGGTATCAAAGCAAGGAATGAGTTCTTAGAAAAGTAACTATATCAAAGAATCAAGTATTTATGTTTATGAAAATAGTGTTTTTAAGCAATTATATATTGGCAATTTTTGTTTTTAAAGTGGTATGCTATAGAATCCATTAGGTTAAGGTGAATTGAAGCTTAGAAGGAAATAAATTTTCTTGGAAACCTTAAAGGAGAAGATTGATGACAAGAATAAGACCCTCCTAGACAAGATGGAGGTATAGACATCCTTGAAAGATACATGTTTTGATTTGTTGTACCTTATTTATATTTGTAAAGTTGGAAAAGGTAAAGACTTTTGAATTTAAAATAATAATAAATATAGAAATGAGACTTGAAAGGTTTGAAAGAGAAGTAAAAACTTTTAAGCGGAAAGAAATGAGTGAGTGGAATGAGAGAATCCAAAATCCATAGAGGCATGAAGAGAAAATAAAGAGAGCTAGTAGTAAGCTCAAAAAGGATAAATAGAGTCCAAGTTTAAGTACTAGATGATATCAAAAGACTAGGAAAAGAGGAAAAAGCCTAGATGAGATATCAGAACAAGCAAAATAGACTTGACTAAGAGAAGTGAGGTTGAGAAAAGAGAAGAGAGATATATTGAGCACATGGATGCTCAAAATAAGAGTGATAAAATGATGGACTGAATGCAAAAGTAATTCCATAAAGGAATAAAGGGAGACATGAAAAAGAGAGAGTTAATTATAGAAAAGGATATGGTTTATCTAAAAGAAACAATTTAGAGGATAGTTTTATTAGTTAAAAATATGATTTAAGAAGATATCCAATCATATGGATGAAGAATTAAGTGCAAAGTGAAGTGTCCTATAAGATTGTTGATAGAAAATAGAAAGAGTCAAAATCAAATTGCCTTAATAAAGAGAGATTTAAGAAAATAAGAGAACATGCAGGAGAGAATAAGAGAGCATAAAGAGGTAATAAAAACATTTTTGAATTATCTTGATGAAAAAGTGGGAATGCCAATCATCAAATTAGTTTTATAATGCTTTGTAATGAATGAGGAATCTGAAAAAGAAGAGATCTTAGGGGGACAAGGTCAATATATGAGAGAGTTAAAACTACTAGTAATAAATGAGATAGAATGCTTACAAGAATTTCATATTAATGTTACTTTTGAATACATGGATACATGTGTAGATCATAAATAAAATAAGGTAGATAAATTTACAAAGAGTGAGATATTTGTACAAATAATATTTTTTATTTGTTCTTTATTCAATCATGATTTCAATGTTTGGTTTAGAGAAGTGATGAAACAAGTGAAAGATTTTTTTTTACATTGAAAAATGGAAATATGTAGTTGATAATGGTAGGGTCATAACCAATAGGATGTTTTTGAGTGAATAAGTTTACAAAGTTAGAAATAAAAATGTGAAAAGTCAAGAAAACATTGTAAAATTTGGTGAAGGATAAGAGTATATATAATCCATTGGAAGCAGACAAATAGGATCAAAATCACAAGAATAATCTCTTCTTACAAAACATATTGTCTATAAAATACTTGGTAGTCATTTTTATTACAAAGGATAGGCCTCAAAGACCTAAAGAACTAATTATTTTCCTTAACAAGTTCATTTCTTGTGTATGTTTAGGTGTAGACAACAAAGGAGAGAAGAATCTGAAGATAGAATATGCAAAGATACCTATGTTATATGTGTTGAAGAATGAGTATATTAAACTAGTATTAAAAGGTATTCAAATGATAATATGATACAAAAAATAAAGACTAATGATGCCTTATGTTACACAGAAGGATTAGGAGTGGTTCAGTTATGAAGGGAAGACATGAAGATAACATAATTCATGATTCAAGGAAAGATCATCAATTTAAAGATGAAGGGATTCATCTTCAATGACAAACTAAGTATGAAATAATAAGATAAGCCATGGGATCTAGGAATACATCAAGAAAAGAAAGATGAATTCAATAAAAAAGAGTTTGACAAAAGGCATGCATAACTAAACCATCATGTGTAGGATCACAAGAAAGCTTTCAAGAGTGTTAATTTGATGCAAGATCATCCTAAAATCATGTCTAAATGGTATTTTAAATCAATAAATTTATTTTTTTGGGGAAAATAAATCAATTTATAGGGTAGGTATAGTCTTTGGCTTATTTCGCACCAAAAGTAAAATTTGAAATTTGAAATGACTTTCTTGTAAATGCATGAATAATTTTAATTATTTGGGATTAAAGATAAGTGTTAATGATATTAGGATTTATTTAGAGTTTCCTATAAATTTTATTTAGTCTAAATCTATCATAAATCCAACCAAGACTAAATTTAACCAAAAGATAAAGCAAATGAAGTCATTTATTAAGCTTGGTACAAGAGTTTGAGGATAATCTCAAACCAAATACAAGAATTACAAGCTTGGATTTATCTTAAAAAACTTTATGACCTATAAAAATATAATGGAGTGAAACAATTTACACCCTCAAAAAGTATAAAAAAACTCAAAATAACTTATGTTTAGAGTAAGTTTATAGTCTGCCTATAGGTGGCAGTTAGTCTGGGGGTTTATAAAGAAAAAGTGTGATTATTTTGATAAATAAAAGTGTTATACTTGTTTGAATCCTTGTAATTTTAATTGTATTTTTTTAATTTTTAATATTCATTTCAAGTTATATTGTTATTATATTCACTTTGAAGCTCTTGTTACTTAAGTCCTTCTAAAGCCCATGTTTCTATACATAGTCATACTTACATAGGTTCAATTTTAGGAAGAAGTATTTATATGAGACATAATTGGAAATTTTAAGAGTTTAAGGATGTTTTATAGGTCCTAATAGAAGTTTTATATTTATCATGGAGTTCATTTCCTTTATGAATGATTAACTTGAATCTCTCAGCTTTTTCAAGCATAATTAAACCCTAATATAAATATTTTAGTACAAAAAGATCTATAGATCAAGATTTAAAAATTAAAATTTTATTAAAATTTTATGGAATTTGATAAATATTTTTTATGAGTTATTCCAATTAGTGTCAAGATTAAAATATATTTTTGGTTCCTTCAATAACCAACTTTTTTCTAAGTTTTTTTGTAGATGACTATTGAGAAAGATCTTTAAGAGAATAAGGTTTGATTGATTGAATTTATTATTGGGTCAAATGTTATTATCAGTTTTCTTTTAAATTATGTGATAATTTTTATATTTATTAACCAATTAACCAAGTTATTTTTTCATTTGATATGATTTTAAATCCTCCTCAAGAATGTAGGCAATTTTAGATAGTCTTAGACAGGGTCAAGAAGTCAAAAAGTGGTTTTTAGTGATTCACTTATCCAAATCACTCAAAAATTGTAAAAAATAATTTAGAGGAAATTTTTTAAATGATAAAATTATTTATACTATCCAAAATAAATTTGATTACAAGGGTTATTTGATTGAGTAATGACATACCTAGTGTATTAGGTTTGAAAGAGTGTTAATTTGAAAGAGTGATCTTATGAGTTCTTATGGCCTGTGCATTTTGATAGTTGGTATTTGGAAAGAAAATAATATCATTAAAATTATTAAAGTTCCAGTTTTTATAAGTAAATAAATAACTAAAAAAATTTCATTATTTACTTTGTGTCAAGAGTTTATATAGTCCTCAAGAGGTGAATTTTGGTTTAATAGGACAAAACAAGACTGAGTTAGTTTTTGTGGTTATTTGGTGATGCTTAGAACTTTTAAAGGACATATATAAAAATTTTATCATTAATTTAGTCTCTAATAATGTTTTTTAAGTGCTTGAGTAAAGAGATTATACAAATTCTATCTAATTCTTGTTATAGATCTTGGAGGACTAAATTAGGTGTAACAAGCCTGTTTCCATGTTTGAGACATAATTTGAGTTTAGAGTGTTTAAAATCACTTATGACCTGAAAGATATAAATTATAATGATTCAAATATTTTATAAACCCTTTATATTTATGGTCAAAGGTGTACTTTAGTGTTTTAGGAGATCAAGAAGGTTCTTATTCAAGGCAGATCATTGTACTAAAGATAGTATCCTATTTTGGTAGCAGAGTGGAGTTGTATTTTTGTCAAGTTCATACATAAAAGTACTTGAATAAATTAAATATTTAATAATATATTATTTTTCTTTAAAAATGAATATTTAAAAAAATATTCTTATGAAATATCCAAGAGATTATCAAGTTGTAAGAAAGGTTTAATTTTGTAAGCATAATAGAGGATCAGCAAGTCAACCAACTAATTTTACACCAGATTCCATGATTTTTTATCTTCATTATCTCATGTTTATCATTTATTAGCATTTCTTAGCATTAATTTAGAATTTTGGATGTTTAACATTTTTATGTTTTATGTTCATGTGTGATCTGCTCATTCATTATGTATGACTTGTTTATGAGATGTTCTATTGGTTATCATATGATTATGTTATATGAACTATATGGATTCTTATTAAAAGGTTCACATCTAAATAAAATAATAATAAATCATTTGTTTCTCTTGTTTATTACTCATAGATTTAGGCATGTGTTTTGATATTTGGATAGTTTTTACATATCAAAGAAGTACTACCATTACAATTCTAGAATAGACTCTATTTGCATGTTTTTGCTTTAGCTTGTGATATTATTCATGATAGTTATGAATATCTAAAATGAAAATATATACCCTAAGCATATAAAACTTAATTTAAATGTAATTATAAATAACCAAGGAATAAGATATGGATCATCAAATCTTAACTGTGAATATAAAAAATAAACCAAGTGTAAGCCTAAATAAAAAAATTAACCAAAATAAATTATATGGATAATCAAGACTTAAGTTTAAAATAAATTTAATTATCCTACAATAATTGAGGAATAAAAGGAAAAATAAATAACAAAATAAACAAATAGATAAAAAGATAAAAAGAAAAAAATGGATGAAAATAAAAAGATGAACAAAATGCAAACAAACTAACACTATAAAAGCAAGGATAACCCTAATAAATGACATAAAAAAAACTATACAAAAAAACAAACACAACTGAAAAAATAAAAAAATAAATAAATTTTACAAAAAAACAACAAAACACCAATAAACTAAGACAAACAAAACACAAAAAAAAGTGAGTTAGAAAATAAGAACAAATAAAATACCAATAAAAAAAAAAAAAAAAAAACAACAATAAAACAAAAACACCACTAAATAAATCACTAACAAAAAAACAAAAGAACATGTGAACAAACAACTAAATAAACACAAATAATTAAAAAAAATACTAAATAAACAAAATGACAACACATAGAAACAAAAAACAAATAAATAAAAGCAAACAAACAAGAAAACATTATACAAAAAAAGATAGATAAATTAATCAAATGTAAAAAACTAAACTAAAAACTAATGCAATAAACAAAAAAAACAAAAGAATCAAAATAACTAAACAATCTAAAGAAAATAAAAGTGCAATAAATAAACTACTCTACACACACAAAAACAAACAAACTAAGATAAACAAAAAATAGGACACAAATACTATTTAACCATAATGTTAGTTCTAGAACAAAAAATAAAGTGTTCATGTATTTGTAATAGAGGTGTTACTCTTGTTGACAGGGTGACCCCTAAGCTAGGCATCAACAACACAAGTAAAATAACACAAGAATAATTGGCATAAGGGTGCACCTAAGACATAAGGAAATAATGACATAAAAAAGATGAAAAACATTACTCCCATGTTATAGGAGACATTGAAATAAAAAAGATGACACAAATATGGCCCTTAGGCCATAGGATACAACAAAACAACAAAAATAAAATGAGGGAATAGAATAAAAAGAAGGGGTAGCTGAGATAACTTTAGATGAACTAGGTAAGTGGATGTTGCCTACGTCATTCCATGGATAAAAGATCCAACATGAATTTTAGGCCAAATATAGTTCTCCCAGGATATGGGATATAATAAGATGAATGATAAGAAAAAAACATTATTGAATAATGGAGGAGAATATGAATGATATTTCAAAATAATGAGTGCATGAGAAAAAAGGGGTGACATTTCACAATTATGAAAATGTCAACACAAAAAAATTGTGCAAGTGCAAAAGTAAGGTTTAAGTTAAAACTGCACTAAAAGTCAAGAGATGAGTATCCATAAATGAAATGAATTGTCAATTCATAGTGTCTACTACATGTAATTCTTGGAATGAGAATGAGATCACAAAATAGTGAGAGTGTAAGATGAAGCTAAGTGGTCATTAGTGTATGAATGTTGAGTACATAATGCTCACAACATGAAATAAAAAAATAATGAGGGTGTATATATTAAGTCCAAAAGGATGTGAAAACTAAATGAAAAGTGATTATTAGTGAAATAGTTAGGAGTCCCATAATCCTTAAGGCAAAGAAGTGGTCAAAAAAGAAAGGAAGGTATAGCTAAGCTAACTCGATATACCTCATGTATCCAAGTGTTACTGTAATATCCCCTCCACTAAATTATTGATCATAATTGAGAAGAGAGTTATGTTATTTTACTAAGCTAATTTCCATGTAAATAACACTACCAATTAATAAGAAAATCACCCTTAGATGGAGATCTTACCAAAACATCTATATATTACAAAAAACAATCATTAAATGCATTAACAACATTATAATTAATTAATTAATTAGTCATTAAGTATTTATTTAACTAAGGGTCACAATCCTTGGAAAATACATGTCATTTGAATGGGAAGCAATGAAGGTATTCATATTCAATGAATTGATGTGAAGGAAAAAATATAATCATATACATTCAGACATTCAACTTGTACAAACATCATGCTTTACAACCATTTTTAAGGACAAAATCCCTTAATCATGTAATTGATTGCATGGATGTAAACCCTTGTAATCGTTATATCCTAAGTATGAAACCCCTTAGGGAATTATATTTTATTATTAATATAATTATATTTTATTATTATTACAATTAAATTTTATTATATAAAATATTTTTCAAGTACATGTTTAAGTTTATGAAATATTATTTCAAGAAATTTATGAGCAACCAAATTCTTGTATAATATTTTGATTAGGAATATTATAGTGGTATTATAGCTCTCTACCCTTCTAGCCTATGGAATGAAAACTTCATGCAAGGTGAGGATAAATAAATCAAATATTATTTGATAAATAAAAATAAGGGTTTTGATAATCAAAGGGAAGAAAATGAAAAGGGAGACAAAAGGCTAAATATGGGAGAAATGAATCGAGATGATGAATGGATGGATATGATTATCTAAGGTTATGAACAAATGGCTAATCCAATGACTCAATTATGTCTCATAATACAAATTACTACAAATCCTAGATATCAAAATGGTTAAAATAGCCACTCTATTACTAGCTATAATCAAATTCCACCAAAAATAGCCGTGATTTCTTCAAATAGACATTTTTAGCCTAAATTTATTTTAGTATACAAGTTTATTATGGAAGAAGAAACCCAAATTTCATTGGGAGAGGACCTTACATCTTTTTTTGAAGAATATCAAGACCTT
Organism: Torreya grandis; assembly: GCA_037957365.1. Lineage (NCBI taxonomy): Eukaryota > Viridiplantae > Streptophyta > Pinopsida > Cupressales > Taxaceae > Torreya > Torreya grandis. The sequence goes on from JARHVA010003291.1 coordinate 1,080,072, forward strand.
TCATATGGAATATGAAGAGAAGTACCACTCACAAAATTCATGGAAATAAAAATCCAGCAAAATGGTACTAGAATGGATCATAGATCCCAAAATACTCAAAGAGATCTACAACATGCATTGGGTAAATTGAACTTGTCAACTTTGGATGTGTCTAAAAAGTTCACAAAATAGGCATGGATACAAAAATTGGATACCTATTTATCTCTCTAACCTATGATGGAAGAATAATTAATAAAATTCATAACCCTTCATATTGAAGGAATAACTCATGAATAGTAGTATCATGAGTGGATAACACAACGGCATGATCTCATTAGATCATATGATAAATTTACTAAAAATTTGATTGAAATATTTAGTAGAATTGACCTCAAAATTCATTTTTTGGAATCGCCCTATTAAAACAAAATAGTAATGTGGAATAATATGTTGTAAAGTATTAGAGACTTGTTGTGATGGTTTCAGACATCACTGAAAGGGAACTCATAATATTTTTCATGGAAGTATTGATTGGTCTACTCAATGGTTTATTCAAAGCCTTTTATCCCTCCTCCCTCCAAAAAATAATAAAAAGGAATTGGATTTGGATACATCATTGATAAGAAATAAAATAGTGCCATTTATAAAACCTAGAATAACCAATAGTGGACAATTATAGACTACGCCTTTAGTGAAAAAAAGGGATAACACCATATAGACAATAAAGAAGACCCTTTTAATTAGGATTCTTCCAACCAAGGGATCCATGTAAATTAGGTAAAGTGACAAAAACAAGAAATGAGTTGAGTAAAAACTTATCCTTCAATTGTAAGGACCCTTGGGTACTAGGTCACCATTATTTAGGAAAGGGTCAAGTCCATTATATTGAAGTTATTTTTGATGGTGACCCAATGATGAATAAGTTAAAGTCAAAGAAATAACATGTGAACTAGAAGAAGTGGAAAATACATTGGTGAGTACCCTTGTGAGTTTATCAAGGTTCTAATATACCATCCCTTTAGAGTAAGGAGTCTATAAGGGTAGAAAATCACTGTGTTGGTATATAGTAGGGACACCCAAAATTTCATTAATGAAGGATTAGTAATGGAAATGGGTTTGAAAAATGGATAATTTAATGTTTTTAGGGTTACAATTTATTATTGTTTTATAATTACATGAAATCAAAAAATTCTACAACTCCATATAATATTAAGAAGACATCAAATAAAGGATGATTTATATGTCATAGGCATTATTAAAATAGATTTAGTGTTAGGTGTTCAATGGATACATTCTTTTTAGAAATTTTAGGAAAGGCCATTTCATGTGGATAAAAAAGTTTTGTGAGATCTATAAAATCAAAGTTTCAAATACATCTTGATAATATTTATACCATTATTATTAAACATGATAAGTTTTTTGAAAATATTCCACATGGGTTGCCCTAAAAAAAAGGTTTCAACATATTATTGAGTTATAAACTTGTACAAAGTTGATAATAATCACATCATACCACCACCTAATAATCTATACATAAGATATTGAAAAGGCTATCAAAGAATTACTAGAAATGGGGCATATTAGGCCAAGTTCAATCCATTTTACTTTATATATAGTCCTAGTCAAGAAGAAAGATGGCACATTGAGAATGTTCATAGACTATCTACAATTGAATAAGAAGACTATTAATAATAGACATCTGATACCATGAATTGATGAGCTCCATGGAGTTATTTTCTTTTCCAAAATTGATTTAAAATTAAGATATCATCAAATCTAGATGTGAGATGAAGATGTTCAGAAAATGACTTTTAGATGTCATTATGGACATTTTGAGTTCTTAGTTATGCCTTTTTGATAGACAAATTATCCATCCATCTATCGATCTTTCATGAATCACATATTTAGTAAACATTGCAAAAATTTGTATTGGTTTTATTTGATGATATATTAAATAATAGTATGTCATGGGAGGAACACTTGAAACATTTAGATATAGTGTTATAACTATTGGAGAAATAATCACTTTTTGAAAAAATGTATAAATGAAAATTTGGAATTTTGGACGTTTTACACTTGGGGCATGCCATCAATAGGTACGGAGTACATGTTGATAAATAAAAATCCAAGCTATATTAGATTGTGCTCCACCTATTACCATGACTGAATTGAGATGGTTTTTAGGGTTATGCACTTATTATCAAAGGTTCATTAAAGAGGTATCTTGAATAGCTTTCCCTTTGACTAATTTGAAAAAAAAAGGAGCCTTTCATTGGTCAAACATTTCTCAATCAACATTTGAGAAACCTAAACAATAAATGAGTTCATGTCTAGTTTTGGTTGTACCAAACTTTTCATTACCCTTTATTTTGGAATGCAATGGATTGGGTGAAGGAATATGTGTTATTATAATGTAGCAAGGTCATCCAATTATATGCAAAAGTTGGAATATTAATTAACATGAGCTTGACTACTATATATATGATAAATAAATGTTATCTATCTTGAATGTGTTGGCCAAGTTTTGCCAATAGTTGGTATGTGGAAAATTCATGCTAAAAACAAACCATAATAGTCTATTTTTTTTATTAGGTCAAAAGGATCTGAATGATAGACAATAGAAATGGGTGACCAAGGTTCCATGTTTTAATTTTGACATTAAATATGTGAAATGGGAAAAATAACATTGTGGTAGATGCATTATCAAAAGAAATATATTTTTGCCTTGTATCTATAATTATTGCTAATAGGAAGGCTTTCATAATAGTTGAGTATGCATAAAATTAGTTTGGTAATGTGGTCTCAAAAGGAAAGATCAAGGATAAACATTACAAGTTAGTAGAAGGTATCATTTTTTATAAAATAAAATATTTTTGGTACAAAATCAAATATTAAGCTTAAAATGTTAAAATCTATTAATGACAGTGCATTCGCAAGCCACCTAGTCTATTTTAAGACATATAAGTAAGAGAAATTTTATTCTAGAAAGGGCTTAAAAGTGAAATTCTTAATTACATTTAGGAGTGTCCTACTTTCTAATGAAATAAAATAGAGCATGAATTTGCAATAGGGTTGTTTCATCCCTTTCCAATTCCAACTCAAAAATGGGAAGGCACTTAGATGGATTTTATTACTAGGTTGTCCATGGTTCAAGGAAAGAGATGCCTCTTTGTAGTTGTTGATCATTTGACAAACTATGCTCATTTATTTATACTCTCCACTAAGTATGATTCCACCTTGGTAGCTAGAATAGTTTTTATAGAAATATTTAAATTACATGGGCTATTAAAGACCATTGTTAGTGCTAGAGATATCAAATTTATGAGTTCATTTTGGAAATAAATATTTCAGCTAGCAAGCATTGAATTGACCTCAAGTACAAGTTATAATCTCCAAATGGATGTTCAAAAATAAGTCATCAATAATTGGATTGAATGTTATCTAAGGAGATATATTTCAAGGAAACAAAATTCATGGATTAAATGGTTAAATTTAGGATAATTTTTTATAAAACTTCTTATCACATGTCAATTAGAATGACACATTTCAAATCTTTCTATGGGTATGATGCAAAGTCTTTCATGGATTTTGTCATTTTTGATATTTAATTTTTGGGAGCTAAAGAATTGATCCAATGAAGTCAATATATCCTTAGAACTCTCAAGGACAATATTCAACAAGCAAATAATAAACAAAAGTTTTATGCCAATCAACATAGAATCAAAAGAAAATTTGAAGTAGGGGACATGGATTATTTGTGATTATAGCCTTATAAGCAATCTTTAATCAAGAAAATTGGAGCTAATAAACTCAAACCTTGATTCTATGGTCTATATAAAATCCTGAAGAGAGTAGAAGAGGTTGCTTATGAATTAGAATTACTCGGATGTAGTTGAATACGTAATGTATTCCATGTTTCATGCCTAAAAAGGGTACTTGGACAACATATTAACCCTTTTATAGAGATACCTCCATTAGATGAATAAGTCAAGTTGATCTTAATACACGAAAACATCCTTGAGGTCCATGAAAGGAATTTAAGAAATTGAAGTATCAAAGAATATTTTATTCATCTGATAACTTTTCCAGTTGAGGATGCCACATGGGAATGAGTGACCATTTTAGAGCATCCCAAGTTACAATTTCTTGAGGACAATAAATATAGGGAAGAGAGGAATATAATATCCCTCCACTAAATCATTGAACACAATTGAGAAGAGAGAATTGTTATTTTAATATGATAATTTCCATCAGAGAAGTGCTACCAATTAATAAGCAAATCACCCTTGGATGGAGCACTTACCACAATAGTTATATATTATAAATAACAATTGTTAAATTCATTAACAATATTATTATTAATTAATTAATTACTTATTAAGCATTTATTTAATGTAGGGTCACAATCCATAGAGAAGACATGTTGTTTGAATGGGAAGTGATGAAGGTATTTATATTCAGTGAATTGATGAGAAGGAAATCATTCAATTATATAAATTCAACTTGTACAATCATCATACTTTATAACCACTTTTAAGGACAAAAGATCTTAATCATGTAATCTAATTTTAAGGACATAAACCCTTGTAATCATTATATCCTAAGGATGAAAACCCTTGAAAAATTATATTTTATTATTAATACAATTACATTTTTATTATTTAAAATATTATTCAAATAGAAGTTTACTTTTATAAAATATTTTTTCAAGGAATTTTTGAGAAAACTAAATTCTTGTAAAATATTCCAATTAATAATATTATAGTTGCCCTACATAGTCCATGTTAACCTTAGGCCAATGTAATTTCCATAGAAATGGGAGGAAAAATACCAAGGTGGTCTAGAAATGAACTTGAGTAAACAAGATGGCCCATCCCAAAAAACATCTATGGATTTATATATCACATGGAAATTCTAGGCCAATTTTTATGATTTTGTGATTTTTAGGATTTTTTTGATCTTAAAAAATGTTTTTGGGTTTTGAAACTATTTGAAATGATTTTGGAATTTCTAGGCATCTCAATTGAATCAAGAATTATGAATTACATAATGGTCCAACTCATAAAATGGTGAGATCATGGATTAGGGTGCTTATAAAATAGTGAAAGCATGGAAAATGGGTGATTGAGTTAACCTTGACATGAATCAAATGTTGTTTACATAGTCTCATAGGACCTCAAGTCATTGTAGTTCCACCTTTAGTGGTGAAGATGGTGAAATGTTTTTGATCTTTTTGATGTTTTTGGTATCTCAACTCAATATAAAATTATGAGATACAACATAGTTTAAACTAAAAAAATGGTGAGAGCATGGCTTAGGTTTCTCACAAAATGGTGAGAACATGGCAAAAGAGTGACTGAGGTGACCTCAACATGAATTGAGCACTACCTACATAGTCTCATAGGACCTCAAGTCACTACATTTCCACCTTCAATAGTGAAGGTGGTGAAATGTTTTTGATTAAGTACCAATAAGATCAGGTGAAGGAAAATGGTAAGGTAAATTCTAACATTAATGGCAAAGTGATACGATAATACATGGTAAATATGTTACTTCAAATTTGCCCATAGGTAGTTATAATTAGGAAAAAATGGTAAATGGTTAGTGGTACTAATTTTCCCATAGGTAGTTATAGTTAGTAGAATGAGGTGGGAACATGAAATAAATGAAGGATGAAATTACTAGGATCAATCTCATACTAATTTCATATACTACCATTTACATGTTTAATTCTAAAACCACTATCAGAACTGAATAGGCCATCAACTACTAAATGTGCTTGAAGTAGAAACAAATCAGAACCAAGTTTAAATGTGATAGGTGGGGTTCAGTAGAAATAACTAGTCAACAAAGGATTAAGACTATGGTAGAAAAATAAGGGGTATACTATAAAGAAATGGTATAATATGGCATAACTTATATGATCCTTGTAGATAATAATTTATGTCTATCAAGTGTAAAAATGTTTTACGTGCATTATGTTCATTGTTTCATCAAGTTCAACTCCTTGTGGGATAGAAATCATGTATGATCCAAAACTAAAGTTAAAAAAAAATACATAGGGTCCTAGCCATTTTGGTTGGAACATTCCTTTTTTTTTTTTTGGTTTGAAAATTTACATTTTTTAATTCTCCTTTAACACCAAGTCACCAAGCTTGAATTCATGATTCTTATCACACTTATTATATTGGTATTTTAGTCTATTCTAATATTACTAAAGATTATTCAAGGTGATCAAGCATTTACCATCAAGTAGGTCTATCTCTTACAAGTGATATAATCTGTAATCTTCATCATTGATGATGTGATACAATCAAACTCTGAGAGAAGGAAACTTGACCTTAACAAGAAGAAAGGCTTCAGTTTCATAGCTAAGTGAATAGGGTGTAGCTCCTGTTAGAATATGGAATGTGGTATGGTATGCATAGAGGGTGTTAAAAAGATGAAAGTGTTAATTATGACCAACATCTTTGACAATCATTTTTAGAATATTGACAATGGTTGTATTAGAAGCCTCATCTTGGCTAGTGCCTTGAGGATAGTATGCAGTAGATAACTATTATTTGGTGTGTTATTAAGAACACTTTCACATGTTTATTCTTAAATGATATACCATTATTAGATATAATGTTGTATGGGATGTCATAATGACAGATGAGATGTTTGAATATGAACTTATATATCTACTTACTGGTGATATAACTAAGAGGAATAGCTACCACCCACTTCGTGAATTATTCGATGGTAGTCAGGATGTGTTTATGGCCATAAAATGATGTAGGATTGATTTTCACTACAAGGTTGAGTCCCTATATTGAAAATGACCATGTTTTTGTTAATAGTTTCAGTGTCTTGGATAGAGAATCAATTAGATTGGCATGATTTTGACACCTAACATACATACTCACATATGTAGTTGCATCTACTTCCATCTAGTACATAGTAAATTTTTAGCTAAGGTTTCCCTACTAGTGTGGGATCCACACACTCCTTCATGGACGTCCCTCAACACTAGTCTAGATTCTGTTGAAGGTAAATAATGAATCATAGTTTCATCATAACTTCTATGATACAAGGCCAATTAGATATAGGGTATAGTGAGAGGATTTGTGGGCAAATGTTTTTTTGTCTTTTACATGATAAATAGGGAGGCATGGTTTGGTCTTGAAGATAATCATATATGTCTAAGTATCAAGGAGATGTGGGACCAACAATGGCACAAACCATCTTTACAGATGTTTATTCATCTATTATCACTAATAAATTTTAATAAGAAATTGTTAACCCATTATTTTATCTATGACTTGGTCATGGAACCAATAGTGTCCATGGCATCAGTTGTTATATCATTGTCTTGGGGTATTATATCAAAATAGATGTTGATAATCTATTTTTTGAAAATGTTGACCATATCTCTATAGGGAACCAACTTCTCACCCTTGGTTTAGTAATGGTCTATGACTTGATTTATTATTAATTAAGAATCATCATGCACTAGTAAATGTTAAAGATTCCATTGTACTACTTAGCAAATCCCTATAATGAACACTTCATATTCAACCATGTTATTGGTACATGGAAATCCAATATGAAAGGACTTGGGAATGAGATACCCTTATGGCATAAAAAATAATATTATAATCCCTAATCCATGATTCATGAATGTTCCATAAAATTACATCTTCCACTATTCATCCTTAGAAGGTGTGTCTGCTTCTTCAATAGTCATAATGGCCTCATCTAAAAATCCAAATTTAATAAGTTGAGTATCTTGAAGAGGAGATTATATAAATTGATCTGTAAGTAATTTTCCCTTAATGGACTTCTTATTATCATATTCAATTTTAAAATTTCTCAATACCATGATCCATTTTTTCATACAGCCCTATAGAGCTAATTTGGAAAGTATATACTTGAGTGGGTCTACTTTGGAAATAATGGTCTTGCTATTTAGCATATAATGACATAAATTTTGGGTTTTTGAACACCATTTATAAATATTAAATCAGTGTATAGTTATGTTCATACATGACCAATGTCTGGCTTAGATAATACATTGCATGTTATTTTCCTTGTTCATCATGATGTGCCAAAAGTGCACCCAAGGCATTATCAGCTACTGACAGGTAAATAAGTAATGTTTCGTTTAGAATTGGTGGAAATAAAATAGGTGGGTTGAAAATATATTATTTAAGTTTATCAAATGTATTTTGACACTCTTCATTCCAAGAAAACACAATTCTCTTATTCATAAAGTGTGTAAATGGATGACATTTATCAGCTAATTATGAGATGAAGTGTTTGATAAAATGAATTTCCCTTGAAAAATGAAGAGATGCTTCAAGGTAGATGGTTTTAGCATTTATGTACTTAAACAAAATTTGGTTGGATCAACTTCAATGTCCCTACAAGATACTATGATGCCTAAATGCGTACCATAGGTGCCTAGAGTGTTTAAAAAAACTTCTCATTTTAGAATTCATAGAATTTAGTGTGTGAGTTCTAGCTTATGATAATCTTGTTATCTATTGATATAATAGAGGTAAAAAAGGTGACTATTTCATAATATTTATATTAGTTGGTGGTTGGGAGCCACCATGGCCAAATAACATCTCTATGTAAAGTATGTAGTAATTATGCAAAGAACAGTGAATTATGATCAAGAACTAAATTAAGAATTAATTTAGAATGGATATTTACACTGACAAGCTGAACTAAGGTGATATAGATCAAAAAGAGTAAATAGAAGGGTAGGGCAGAAAGAAATATTATTGATCTTCATTCTAAACATCATGATAAAGTTTAGATTTTATCTAAGCATGCACTTAAAACCAACATGTGAAGTGAGAAAACTTAGCCCAAATCACATAATACATCAGGAAAAATTCTAAATAAGGTATAAATAATGCAAATAAGAATCAATTTCACTTATTATACCCTTGCAAGTAAATAACATTAGCCCAGATGCAAGAAGAGCAAAAAAAATGAAATGAAACTAAAGACTTTCAGTCAACCTAGCATTGACATAAGTTAACAGCTCTACAATTAAAGGTGCACACCAAGAATCCATAAGAACCATTAAAATCTAGAAATCAAAACAAATAAATGAGGGAGAAGCCATGATAGAAAAAACATGGATAAATACTAGACAAGCTTTGTAGAATTCCTTACTTGTATTGTTTACTCCAAGTTTACAAAGTAATTTTGGCTCTAAAACTCCTCCTCTTTATAAAATGATAATATTACCTTTTATGGAAGGATAAGGTAGCATATCGATCAGTCATGAGATACACAAATGCATAAATGATAAGGAAAACTATCATTTTACATTTGCTTTTCTAAAGTGGATTGATGTATAGGCTAATGTACTAACAAACTAGCACACGTCTTTAAAAAAAATATTCTATTTTTTGAATATTACAAAAGTTGCTACAAAATAGAATATTTTTAGTTGGATGGTGGGTTTTGTGTTGATGAATACCCTTTTTACTACTAAAGATTATTCATTACTTTGAGTGGCTATTTTCTTTTAGTTTTTACTTCAACCCAAACATGTATTAAAAACCAATTAAAAAATTAGTTTTCATTTAGCAACTTGTATTATTGAAAATATTACAAGCTGCATAGCCTTACCACCAAATTATTGGGACCCTCCATTTAAAAACCAATGGCTCTGTTTGACAAGTGGTTGAATATAGAAAACTAATAGAAAATTCTTTGGAGGGAAATGTTCCATGCTTTTATTTTTTAGCGTGCTACATTGTGTGAGCTAAAACATGGTACAAATGGTCATGACACAAAGGTAAACAAACCCATTTGACTATTTCTCTTGAAAATATAACACTTATGAGATATGGCCTATTGAAAATTCATATTAGGTTCAATTTAGACCTTGTAAAATTGGCTAAATATGAAAAAACAACAAAAAATGCATTAGAGGGAAACTTTCCATGTTTGTATCTTTTAATGCACTATGTTTCATGAGCTCAAACTTAGTAAAAATATTCTTTACACGAGGTTTAATAAACTTATTTGACCTTTTGTCATAAATTTGAAGTGTATAAGAGATATGACCTCTTGAAAATGCCTATTATGCTCAATTTAGACCTTGCAAAATTGGTTGTTTGGAAAAAACAACAAAAATATGTTGGAAGGTAACTTTCCATGCTCGTATATTTTGATGCACTATGTTATATGAGCTAAAACCTAGCAAAAATGTTCTTTTCATGAGGGTTAACAAACCCATTTGATAATTTATCTTTAATTTGAAGTGTATGAGAGATATGTCTTGTTTAATATGCCTACTAGACTCTGTTTGAGCCTAGAAAACCACCCAAAATGTTGTAAAGGCCAACTTTGTATGACCATAATTATTGATGCACTATATTGAATGATCTTAAAATTAGTAAAATTATTCTTTTCATGAGGGTTAATAAACCCATTTGACTATTTTTCTTTAAGTTGAAGTGCATAAGAGATATGTCCTCTTAAAAATGCCTACTAGACTCAATTTGGACCCTACAAAATTGGCTATCTAGAAAAACAATAAAAATGTGTTAGAAGGAAAATTTACATGCTTATATATTTTGATTCACTATATTTCATGAGCTCAAACTTGGAAAAAAATATTCTTTTCATGAGGTTTAACAAACCCATTTGGCCATTTGTATTTAAGTTAAAGTGCCTGAGAGATATGGCCTATTCAATATGCCTACTAGGCTCTATTTGAGCCCAGAAAACCACCCAAAATGCTTTCAAGGCCAACTTTATATGACCATAAATTTTGATGTACTATGTCGCATGATCTCAAATTTTGATTAAATATTCTTTATGTAAATTTGAACAAAACCATTTGACCATTTCATCTTATGTTGTAGTTCATGAGAGTTATGGCCTCTTTAAAATGCCTAATAAGTTCTATATGAGTTCTCTGAAAATGGCTATAGAAAAAATAATGAAATGTGGTCAAGAGGCCAGCTTTACATGTCTATAAATTTTGATGTGCCATGTTACATGGGTTAAAACTTAGCAAAAATGGTCCTTATACAAATGTGAACAAACCCATTTGACCATTTCATTTGAAGTTATAGCACATGAGAGATATAGTCTCATGAAAATGCCTACTAGGTTATGTTTACACTTGGAAAACACAGTGAAAAATTACTTTGGAGGGAAACTTTGGATCTCCATAACTTTTGACACAATTCATTTCAAGAGATAAAAATTAGCTCATATTATCTATACATAAATATGAACAAACCCATTTGATAATTTCTCTTAAAACATCCACACATGTGAAATATGACTCCAGACCCATTCAAATTTTCTACCATCAGGTCAAAATGTCCAGATGGGCACAATGAGGAACCATTTGAATACCATGCACTTTCATACCTACTAAAATAAATCTTGGCACCTCATAGGGTCTCTTCAACCTAACCATGGCCTTTGTAAATTGATAAATGACACTTTCAATGAACTTACTTAACTTGACTTTCTATAGACCAAAGGCTATTAAAAGACCAAATTAGGATTAAATCATGAAATTCAGACATAGATCATTCAAGAAAGGCTTCATCAAACTTGTAACCTAAAAATAAATAACAAATGCTAACAAACTTAGATAGGTTCAAACCATAACCATGAACTAATAAGTTAGTCAAACCATGGTGTGAATGAGCTTCAAAATTAAAAAAAGGTGCAAACATGCTAGTTACACTTTGATCAAGTGAATTTTCAATTTTAAGGTACAAATTTATACAATTTGACACAATGGTTCCCATTTTTCATAAATGGTGGGTATGTTTACTTCAATAAATACAGTGAATCTTAATAGTTTTCCTCCATAAGTAATGTTGAATACACATTTCTTTAGTTTAATCCTGATGTTGTTCCTATGAAGTCTCTCAAAGATTATTTATATTATGGTTAGATTATTAGCATGAGTCTTTGATTCACCTAGGATTTCATAGACATAGTCATCAATGATGTTGTACATCATGTTATGGAAAATCACTATCATGGCCCATTGGTATGTGGCCACAACACTCTTAATTCTAAATAACATCACTTAATAAAACATTCCCCACTGAGTGGGGAATGTTATAGTGTTACTCTTTCAATACAATTATGATCTGATTATAACTTGAAAATCCATACATTATAGATATAATTTCATATCCAACCATTGATTTTAATATCATGTCAATATTAGGCATAGGAATGTCATATTTTGGTCATGATTTTTGATATCTTTGAAATTAGCAAAGATTTTGATATCTTCAAGTTTCTTACTTACTTGTCACAATGTTTGAAATCCATTCAAAATATTTGATTGGCCTGATACATTTCACATCTAAGAGTTTTTATAACTCTTTCTTGAATAGCACAATAATATGAGGATGAATCTTATACAGCTTCTACTTAATATGCTTGGCATCATGATGTATTATGAGATGGTGTAAAACTAAGGTTTGGTATAAGGCCCATGAAAATATGTCCATAAATTCCCTCAAAAGGGTTATAAAAATCTCACATTCTTCCTTAGTAAAGGATGTGACTAGTTTAATCCACTTCAAGTCCTCTAGAGTCCCAATGTTCAACTATGAAGTTTCCTCCACAAGGAGTGTATAACCATCATCTATAATAATCATCAAGGATTTGAACTAATTGGAAATGAGAAAATCCTCTAATTGGAATGGCTCATCTAACTCTCCTAAACAAGATGAATCAAAATCTCCTACTGCTAGCAACAACCATGAAACAAATACCTCAAGGCACTCTTAAATAATTTGTGTAAAATCTTATCGCTCTTTAATACTAAATTATGATCCATAAATAGGATTTGGGATATAAGTTTCCTATTATTGATAGGAAGAGGGGTGAACATCCCTATCTAATGGAAAAATAAAGTGGGTTTCACCAAGAGACTTGCCTTTCTCTTTACTTTTTCCCTAGTTAGAAAGTGCCTTAAAGACGTTTTCATTTTCAAAACTTAAAGTTTTATTTTAATTTTATTTTTGAATATGGAAGTTAACCCACTCTCTGAAGTAGGTATCAAGATCCAATATAATAGTAAAGTCTTAATTTTGGTCTCCAAGAGGAATGTGATTCCTCAATCCCAAAAATCCATATATGGTACCATCATTTTCAAACTCATCTAATGCGATTGTTGACTCTTGCTGGTCCCAATCTATCAATTATGTATGGTAAAGGGTTAAAGTTGAAGGTTTATAAAAAGATATTATAGTGTAAATGACATGGGGATTAAACAACCTTGTAATGTAAAGGTCATCATAGATGTTATAATTAGACCATACATCACAACTAATATCATCATCACTAGTCATTGGTGTTAGAACCTAAATAAGGTATGTGAGGTCACCCCCAAGTAGTTTAAATCCAATACCATGGGTTCCCTTGTACTTGATCATTGAGACTAGTTTGATCATTCCTTGTGGATGTATCCCCATGCCTCTACCTTTATAAGCTAGGTGATCCATAATCTAGTTAGGGATAGGATTTTTTACACTTTGGTAATAGTTAGCTAACTCATCAGTGTAGATCCATAAATCATCTTATGTTAAGGGATCCTATTCTAAGCTAGATGTTAGTTTGAAAATAATGGTCTTGTTCATCTGAGATTTTCCTTTGGTTTTCCATTTCATATGAGTAGCTTTGGCCTTAGGTTTCCTCTAAGCTTTTAGATTTTTTTAGGCAATATGGAATGCTTTATGGGTACAATATTCTCTGAGACCTTTGTTAGTTATATGTAAGTGGTTAGAAATGTTTGGTGGAGGCATGTATAAGGAAGAGGATAAGTTGTCTAGATAAATGTAGTTAACTTTTGGGTCTGATTCAATGGCTTTTCCTTTCTTGTCTCTTTCTATGTCTAATTTGGGCATAAGATTCATGACAAATTGGTAATTATAGTTTTTATATTCAGCCTCAAGGCATTTACAATATTGATATGGCTAAAGATTAATTGGTATAGTCACTTCCATTCTTGAATGTGGAAATTTTATACACTGATATAATGTAGAAGGTATAATGATAATTTCATGGATCTAGGATTAGCCCAATAATAGACTATAAGATAGTTTCAAGTCCAAAACATGGTAAAAATATGGGTCAATGGCCCAATGACCACTATCAAGTTAATAGTACCTTGAGATTCCCATTCTTCATTATAATATGCCTTGATAGCGATGGTATTTGGATATAAGTTAGCTTCGATATATCCAAGATGTTTGACCAACTTTAGAGACACAATGTTGAGATCTAAACCATTGTATACAAGGACTCACTTAACTCTATGGTTCACTATATTGAGCTCAATATATAATGGGTTATTATGTAGAGGGACCAGAGAAGACACATAACTTTGGTCAAAGGTGAGAGATTGGCCAAGAACCAAGTGTCATACCATGGCTTGGAATTTTTTTGGAGTGATGTCATCTGGCATGAGGGATTCACTTAAATACTCATTTAGGATGTCTTTGTGGATAGTAAATATACATATATTATCCATGATTGATATGTGTGCACCTGTATTCTTTAGTTGTTCTATAATATCATAGGTCTTCCCCTCAATTTTATCCATCGACTAATTTATCATAGACACAGAAGGATGATTAGGCTCACTTATAGTATTTGGTAGTAGTCCTTTGATAGTGACCCTAGCTCATCAAGTTGTAATTGCATAATCTTGATATGGAACTTGGATTTGGTAGCTGGCTAGGTAGGTAATGAGGCTTGGAGTGATGATTATTTGATGGTATGGAGCTTGTTTTTCAATATGGCCCATATAATAATCAATAACATAAGGAGGTTGGTAAGCATTGCTCAACAAATATGCATTATTTAATGAAGGTCTATTTCGATTAGTAATTGGTTAGGGATTAATAGTTATAGTTTCAACATGACTACCTAAAAAGTGTCCTACAACATTGTTATAGGTATATATAATGACATGATGCCCTCCTTAGTTAGTTTGATCATTTTACCCTTGGTTCTAACCATTTTATTATTATTATTATTATTATGGCATGTATTATTGTTTTTGATTTTGCAATGGAATTATCTACAACTATTATTAACATTATTGGTAATGTTGATAGTTTTTATTATTGTTATTATGTTGGGGAAACATATTTTGGTAGATACCCAAGTTATGATTGGTCATAGGAACATGGTTGTCTCTTTCTATCTCTCTATTTTTGAGCATGTTCTAAATCAAATGCCTAAAATGGATACATCATCTTACGGAATTTAATATGACATGATGGTACTCATAAAATTCATGTTCCTTATACCAATCAGTAAAATGAATATCTTCATTAAATATATTGAGTATTGGCTAACTAATAATATTTTCTTGAACCAATCTTTATAATACAAATCTAATAGGCTCACCAAGATCACTATATTATTAAGAAATGGGCACTCTTCTCCTTGGAGGAGGGGCTTGTAATTGGTTTTGTATTTTTTTTTAGTTGGTTTTATGGAGGTCTTGGTTGAATGTATGAAGGAGGTGGTTGTTGAATGGGTGGGAGTAAATGGTAGCTAGTATTTACACCAACTAAACATGGTGTGATTTAGTAACCCCATTACTAACAGCATTCTTATTGTGGTTATATGGTTTAGGTCTCTCATTATTGTTGTCTTGAGATAGTGTTAAATTTTATACTTGAATTGGGTTCTAATTAAGGTTTTGACCTTGGTTATGGTTCTAGTTATGGTAGCCTTGATTTTGATTCTAACTCTAGTTAGAAGAGGATAACTTGATTATCCCTTTGTTGACAAGGGATTTCTCAATATATATTCCTTTATATATAACTTTTTTAAACATGTGAGCATAGTTAATATAGAGATGGTATGATATTTCTTTGTGTAGGATCCTAGCAAATATCACATCTAACTACTTAGCTAGAAGATTATGAGTAAAATGGCTTGTTAGTGCTCTCCAATGTCACAAATCCGTAGTGAAGATTTCATTAGTCTTTTGTTTAGCTTGACCTAAATCTAAAATATTAATCTCATGCTCAATATTATATGAAAAGTGTTTTATAAATTTATATGAAAGATCATCAAAGTTAGGTATAGAATTATTAGGTAATTTGAACAGTCATTCCAAGGCTTGTCCAGCTAGACTCCTTGGAAAGAGTAGCAATAATTATACATCAATTTAGGCCACTGGATGGCATGAAATAAATAACTCTTTAAAATTCTCTTTAGGGTCACCTTTGCCTTTGTATATTTCATATTTAGGCATCTTATAACCCAATAAAAATGGTATTTATAGATATTCCATTTTAAATGGATAAGAACATATTTCATCTAGTTTAAATTTATTTGTTTATTTTCCAATCTATATAGATTTAATTATGTCCTTAATTTATTGAAACTCTTTGGCAAATAATTTACATGGAGTGACCTATTACTATTAAAGTTTGATAGTCAGGCATAGATTACCTTGACCGAGGTAGATATATTGTGGAATGTTGGTTAAATTGGCAAGATGACCAAGTATGTGTATCCATGTATTTAGATTATATTGTGGATATAGAATATGTTTTTGAAACACATTATTGTTCATATTGGATAGATAAACCTAGACAATGAATTTTGGCTATGGTAATGGCATTTAGATCTATGAAATTTGTTGATATAGTTGGATTTGGGAGGGAAATTTATGCCTATTTGTTGAACCCTATTGTATATAGGGAACATGTTGTTAACTAGATCCATGTTGTTGGAGGTGTTGATATTTGTATCCTTTTTGTATGTGAAATACTTGTTGGGTGAAAGATAATTATTGTCTACTACCTAGTATCTATTATACATAAGGACATTGTTTTTGGTTGAACACTTATTACTAGATTGACACTTGTTGAATAAGAACTTTTTGGTTGTTAGGAAACTATTGGGGGTTTGGTATTTGTTTTTGTTGAACAAATAACACTTTTTAACCAATATATACATGTTGGTTATGAAACATTTATGATTGATGAGGTATGTTGGTCTATTATTATTATGGCAGAACATTCATTATCACCTATTAAGGTGGTGTAGTGTTCTGCATTAATGCATTGATAAGTTGGTCTATTATTAGTTTATTTCCCCCTATTGTACACTCAAGGAAGTAGTTGGTTGAGGAGTGGAGGTTGCTTGTTGATTTTAAGAAATAGGCATGCCTATCCTATATTATTGCAATCCACTCATGGTATTAATTAGAGAAATTTGTTATGTATTATTTGGGGGTAAATTACACTCATTTTCATTTAGGTTAGGATGCACTTACATGCTGTCTAGAAAATTTTGGGTGAGGTCTTCCATTTTACTAGTAGTATCTTCAATCAAAATAAGGATAATATATATTTCACCAACCAATGTGATTTGGATAAATGGGTCTAAGCTTTGGCTTGCATAGCCTAAATAATATATTTTTTCCCTATTGATGGATCTTTCTCAATAAATGGCATGTTAAAAATATCCTTTATGTTAATATTATGAGTTATGTTGAGATAGTTATGGTATGCTTTTTGTACCTATTATTTTTTTTCATATATAGTGCCTTTCCCTTTTATAAGTGTACTTTGTTCTAATTATAAAATTTAGATCAAAGACTGACTATAACTAGCTGATACCTATTTGAATACTTAAATCTGAGGTGCATTACTAGGAGCTGTAATCAAACTACTCAGACTTTCATGTGGGAATTATGATGGAAAATTAGCTCCTAATTTTATATCTCTAATAGGAAATTCATATTTATTTTCTAATAAATGATGTTCAAACATGTACATATCATAATTTATTTTTGGTTGAATCATAACATATTAGGAATCTTTTTGTTGACTTTTTTTAATATTAGGCATCATTTTCACAAGGTCTTATGTTGTTTACTCTGGTTCTTGGCCTAGATAAGAAGGTACAATCACCAAATACTATGTTAAAGGGTCATGGATTTATTCAATTTATGGAATGTTATAATATGTATATGGATCTATCTCATAATATATGTCATCATATGACTCTTGAAAAAAAGGATCACTATTCATAAAGTTCTCATACTTTGGATTATACATTTTCTTGTTATGTGTGTAACAAGGAATTCTTAGATCTATAGATATGTCTCATGAAAAACAAAGGGTTAAAATCTAATACATAATTGAGGTCTAAAAAAAAGAGACTTTGACTTTGTAAAACAAGTATAAAGGATAAAACAACTATACTAGGCAAAGGTAGAATAAAACAAACTCAAAACTAGTCTAACAAACAATATTGATTTACCTAAAGGTAGTTATAATCAATGGTAAAAGTAACACAAAATATAAAAATTCATCTATATCTAAGGTAATTATTTTCCTAAAGGTGGTTATAATAAATGAAAAAAGTGTATGTACAAAGTAGAAAAAATATGAACTAGGATCAAATGATAGCAATGATTTACCCAAAGGTAGTTATAATCATTAGTGTTAAAAAAAAGGTTAGACTTAAAAATAAATAACTCAAACAATAACTTCAAAACAAACTAAACTAGGGAAATTATCTTGGATGACACTCAATAATTATTTCACTAAGACTCAATACTTGATTCATAACAGACTATTGGAACAATGGAACTAGGACATTAAAAATTTGGCACAACAATCCTCAAACAATGAATGTGGTAAAAACTTGGCTCAAAGGACTCTCAAAAAATTTACAAGACAAAAAAAATAACGAAGTCTAGGCAAGTGGTCTTTTAGATCAAATAAGAAATCAACCCAAGTAACACAATCTAAACACAAAAAGTAGACAACCAAAGCCCAAGTTAGATGAGGATTTGGTATACACCTAGATAGTTTAGGATTTACACTCCAAAAGGTTGAATTTAAAATTTAATGCAAAAAAATAAAAATTTCTAAGGAAAAAAGGGATATACCAAAATGGGTAGTGTAACCACACATTTGAAATAAGAGAGGTAAATAAATTAGATTGAAATTATTTTGACACCATAACAATGCTCCTTTAAATAATGTCATGATAATGGTTTTGGACTCAAAAAATACAAGGAAAACATTTAAGATGAAGCATGCAGTGTAATGATGCCCTATTTAAATAAGTGACACACACAAATAGTGTTGGAATAAATATATAAGGCAAAAGTGTGACACAAATGGATAGAGTAACACTTCTTAGGATGAAGGGGTGTGAAAACAACATGGTATTTTTGGACTTGTTTTAACTTGATAATACAAACAAATAATTTTAGTCTAAAAACACACATGTAAATCAAATAAAATAGAACTAACACTAATGGATTGTTCTATATCTAAAAATGATGTGTGTGTATTTTATACCAAAGTTTCCACCAATATACCAATGCTTATGAATAAATATGTATTAATCCAAAAATTAAATTACAATTTTAGGTAGATTTTGTTTCTCCCCACTCTATATCTCAAGCATTGATATGTGGCATGAACTTAGAGTGAGGAGCACTTAATATTTGGAAATAAATTCCATAGTAAGTGGGGTTGACAAAAAGTATATAAATGTCAAATTCACTAAATGGTCTTAAGTATGGCTAACACAAGGGCATAATCACATCAATTGGGTTCATACATACTAGCTTACTATGCGAAGGTCTATTCCTTTCTATAGTCACTCCAGTTGTGTATTACTTAGTAGAGTCCAATGTTTATCAATACTTGAACAAGGTTTTCATTAAGATAAAAAATGATATTGACTCAACCCCCTATAAATCTTAGTATCACATGCCCAATTTATAAACCCCACCATGGAGTGGGTTTGGTATGATACTGGGAGATGAAACCCTAGTCAATACACCCATAGAAAACATATGAGGGAGAAATGGGCTCTTACCCATAATCCAAATACAAGAAAATAAATTGGAAAGACTTTAGAGATCATTTTTGGGTCACCCAAGTCACTCAAAGGTTGGGTAGAACATACACAACATTCTTTCTGACAAGACCAAATGAATAAGGCAATAAACTAAGCACTTTTGATCACCTAAGTTCCCTAAATGGGATGGGGGGAGAGCATACATGCAATATCTTCTAATTTTACGCAAATAAAAAAATATAAATATGAACTTTTAAATTTAGCTAGTAACAAAAAATAAACATAAAGTGAAAAAATCACTTAAGAGATCTAACTAAAGTGTATGTTCCTTTTAATATCACCAAATCAATTTTTTATTGAAATTTCAATCCCTTGGCCTTGTTTGTATTTGCAAAAACTTCAAAAACAAAAATACAAGTGTGATTAAATGGATTTTAAGCACCAAAAAAAGTGTGTAAGATTTTCACAATGCTTAAACCTCTTTGTCTCAACCTTAGGTCCTACAAAATGTTTGACATATTTTTTGTCTAGAATCCAAAAAGCAAGTAAGTAAAAAAAAATCCATTTCAAGCTCTTGGGGTTTGGAAAAATATAGAGTGAATCTATCATTTAGTAAGCCAAAGATGTTATTTCCTTTTAAACATAGACACATAGAGAAACATTGGTGAAGGTGCCATTTATCAAGGTGAAGACACTAGTTAGGTCAAGAAAATTTGCCAAAAATAATAGAAAAATAGGTAGACACGGTGTAAAGGTACCTAACTAAGCTACCATTACACAAGGTCAAAGCTTCCAATTTCACATAGCAAAGCCACTATTTTGTAGGTTAGAGCCACCATTAAGAAGTTATCATTTATACACAAATAAATATCACAAATAAACATGAGGATGGTGAAGTTATTTTTACACATGGATAAGATGCCAATAAATCAAAATATAAAATTGTGTATATTTCAAGGCTAAAACTCTAAACTTGAAGAATTAAATTCATTTGTTATAAAAATTAAAGTTAGCATATCATTATCCTTGTCTATATTGGATGTATGGTCCCACCATTCATGCCATTATGTAACTTAAGTGTTCAAAAGAGTAAACAAAATGTATATTATTCCCTTGTTAGTCCAAATGATGAAAAATCAAGCATAATAATACATTAGGACTAAACACTCTTGTCTAGGAACTAGGGAGAGAATAACATATTAAGCAATATAAATAAATAGAGATAAAGATAATATAAATGTCTTACATCCTTTATTAAATTTGATGCTCACTTTTTGGCATAAGGATGTCTATTATTGTCCTATGATGATTTATGTCTTCTATTAGTGTTTTTCCATGGTGGTAATATCTCTCCAATAGTCACTTTTGGCTTGGTATGTATCTTGGCATAAATTGGGCATTATAACACTACTCTTAAAGGCTTTAAGAAGGTATTACAGTAGAATAAACTTACACACACAATATTGTTGTCATATGTTATGGTCACTTGGATTTATAACTCAAAAAACTGACTCTAACCCTAGGGATGTTAGGTTAAATTATAACTTTGGTTGAGTCAAAATAACCTAGGTTGAGTCAGTATAACCCTAGGTTGAGTCAGTATAACCCTAGGTTGGGTCAAAACACACATGAAATCTTGACACCTTAGTTTTAGATATGTATGAGGCATGAAAAATCACTTTATATATTTTTGACATGTGAATCATATTTTTGGAATATTTAGGAAATAATAAATCACTTTGTTAGCTCCTTTGACCTTTAAATCATATTTGACTAAAGATTCTTTTTTTGGTAAATGAAATTCACTAATTTGATTTGGAATTTTTGCTTAGGCAAGTTAATTAATATTTATTATTTCTTTTTAGCTTTTGGAAATTATTTTAAATGTTATGAATTAATAACTTGACGGACCAAAAGTGTCAATTTACTAGGTCGTAATTTGACTAGGGTTAAAACTAAGCTAGATTTTTGGTGCATATAAGGTAATATTCTAAATAAGATTGCATCATAATATTTTTGGGTAATTAAATCCCTTACATGGATGAATTTGGGTAATTCAAGTTATTTCTAAGCTTAAAATGTGTCATTTTATGGAAAGTAAACTAAATCTTGGTTTATGTACAATAGTGGCCTAAACTAAGTGTCTGTAGTTTGTACTATGAAAATATAACATATATATATATATATATAACCTCTATGAAAATGACCACATAGACACACTCCAAATGTAAAGGAAAAGGTTAAAACTAAATTAGATAATATGTTATCCAATGACATAATAACACTTGTAGAGGAAATAAAATGGATAAGTCCTATGGTGATTCAAAATTAGAAAATTAGAGAGATACATTATGTTGACTATATATAATTTAATAAATCCTATTTGCATGACCTGTTCCCAACACCATTTATCTAATATATATTATGAGGTATTTTGGGAAAAGATATATATATATATTCCCTCATCAATGGATTATCTAGGTATAATAAAGTATGAATAGTGCCTAAAAATTAATTGAAGACTAAATTTGTCATATAATGGGGATCCTTTATGTATACATTGATGCCCTTTGGATTGAAAAATTCATCAGCTATTTTAAGTTGAATAAATGTTAATGCATTAATATATTTTATACATAAATTATTATAAATTTATCTTGCTGATATTACTATATAAAAATTGATTAAATATCATGTTCAGGTGCTACAGATGATGTTCCATAGATGTCAAAAACTTAATATTTATCTTATTTTAAATAAATGCATTTTTTCCACAATATTTGGTACATTAATAGGACATAATTTGTAAATAAGGTTTGATGGTAGATCACTCAAAACTAAAATTATCATAAACCTACCACTGCAAAGACATAAAATGAGGTCAAGGAAATATTAGGATAGACTAGATATCACCATCAGTTTATAATAAACTACATAGCCATAAGTGTACCAATAAAAGACTTACTAAATAAGAGACAGAATAAAACCATGGATTGCTCAAAATAGTGTCATGAATCCTTTAAACATTTTAAAAATAATATTATGTATTCCATAGTACTTATTCTCCTTGATTGGAATATCCCATTCCATGCTCATTTATATTCATCTAGCATAATAATAGTAGTGGTGTTAGCATAACCCTACGGAAACATTGATCACCCAATTTGATTTGGAAGTAGGAAATTGGGAAAGGTGGAAAATATATACTCTACCAGGTAATGAAAAACACTAGATATGGCATAATAAATGAATAATTTTAGATAATACTTGTTTTAAACCTTTTTTATATTATTTACATATCATGAGCCACTTAAATACTTGATTAATAAAATAGTGATACAAGGAAGAATTTATTGATGGTTAATATTATTCAAATAATTTGACTTTAAAATTATGGTAAAACCTCAAAAAATAAATAACAAACCTGATTATCTATCCATATTAACTATAGGTGAAGACATAAGACCAATTGAGGATGAGTTTCTAGATTCTCACCTCTTCTATGTGGAAGCCATTCCTAAAGACATGGAAAGTATTGCCCAATTTACATCCAATGAATATTTTATTGAGCAATATATCCCATTAAAAATTAAAATATTAATGATCTAATATCTCCCATTTACACTCATTTAAGGAAAACTTTATAATAAATTAAGATATTAAGATTTTAAAAGTGTAGCATTACCGCATGAGTATAATAACATATTAAGAGAATCCCATGGTGGAGTTTTAGGAGGACACAATTATAGAGAGAGTATGGGTAATAAAATAATTATTGTAGGCATATAATGGCCAATTATATTTAAATATCCACATTAATATGAAATAAATTATGACATACATCAAAAAGTGGGAAAACCAAATTCCAAAGATGAGATGCCACTTAACCTAGTGTTAGTCGATTTCCCCATTTGAGAAATGGGAAATTGATTTTATTATCCAAATTAAACTTATGTCAAGAAAGATAAATTTTATATCCATTATTACTATCATATAATAACTAACAAGATGGGAAAAATCAATGCCCACAAAGGATTTTACAACCAACACTACATAAAATTTCTTGTATGAAAATATAATCACATGGTTTGGATGCCCATTAAACATAAAAAGTGATATAGGTAAAAATTTCATCAAAAATACAATTATAGAATTTATTAACCACTTTTTTATATTGCATATCCTTACTACCCTCAATCAGATGGTATTCTTAGGTCATTTTTAAAATTATTATATAAGATAATGACAAAAAAATTAATACATATATTGGAGATTAGGAGACTAAGATATTGATAATACTTTGGGATTATCACACTAAATATAAAATATTAACTAATTATTTCCCCTTTTAGTTGGTATATGGGTTACAAGTAGTAGTAGTAATACCAATTTAGTACATATTACCAAGTTTGAGAATTATGGTACAATCTATAATAAATGAGAAGGATTCCATATATGATAAATTGATAGAACTAAAAAAATTGGATGAGAAAAAATTATTGGTAGCATATGACCAAAATTAAGATAAAATACACCAAAAATATTGGCATGATATACATATTAAGGTTAAATATTTTTAGGTTGAATATAATGTCTTTCTATACTATAGTAAATATAAAAAACTAGGAATGTTAAAAATAAGGTGGATTAGACCTTATATAGTTGAAGATATCTTAGAATCATGAGAAACAAAAGTAAGGACACTTGCATTCTCATTCAAAAAGTTTTTGTGAATGGAACCCAATTCAAACACCATTTTTTAGGAAAATTTGTTGAACCATAATGAAAAATAGTAAAGGAATTGAAGATTTGACATTGTCATTCCATATGGGTGATTCAAGTAAGGGTATTATGGCATCTTAGGCCATATGTCTAAATTCCTAGCCATTGATCATGTTACCTTCCTATTACATTTTCATTATCTTTTTAGATTGGAAATTTGAGTGATGATACCATGTTGTCTTACACAAGATGTCTAATTGCTTGTTTGTTTGATCATGTCAAAACCCATTAGCAGTACAAATAGGGAAAATAAGAGATATGAATAAATATGGATGGGAAAAATGAAAATTATTGTGTGTGTGTGTGTGTGTGTGTGTGTGTGTGTGTGGGCGCGCGTGTGTGTGTGTGTGTGTGAATACACACACATGCACATGTGTGTGTGTGTGCACATGTGCACATGCATGCATGTGTGCATGCGTGCACATGTGAATGTGTGTGTGCATGTGAGTTCAAACACATGCACATGTGTGTGTGTGTGTGCGTGTGCATGTGAATGTGTGTGTGTGTGCATGAGTTCACACACATGCACATGTGTGTGTGTGTGTGTGTGTGTGTGTGTGTGTGTGTGTGTGTGTGTGTGTGTGTGTGTGTGTGTGTGTGTGTGTGTGTGTGTGTGTGTGTGTGTGTGTGTTAATATAATAAAAATTTGAAGAAAAAGGAAAAGGGTAAGAAAAACCTAAAATGCTCAAATTAAGAAGTGTTTTTATTAAAGATAAAGAGGGATTTTTTGAAGGAAGGTACCCAAACCTCCATAAAAATTAAGTAGAGAGGGACTTACAAGCCTATATTTATAAACAAACCATATTAAAGAGATAAAAATCTACATAACAATAACTAGAAACCTAATGAAAAATAATAAGTATGTTATTTTATATAGGAATCAAAATAATTGTGAAAGAAATTTACAAGTAGTGTTGAAGAATTAAGGATGAAAATAAAATATAGTAGTTGATTTTGTTTCCATATAATGACATATTTTTTGGATTAGTTTAAAAAAACTAATAACAATGGGAAGATGGTGGGAACTACTCACACAGTCAAAAAGATGAGAAAAAGGATGATGTCATAAGGATAAGATCAAAATAAATGAAATAAATATTGAAAAGATGCATAATTAAGAACTAAAGTAAGTGAATTAAGAGGACAAAATTAAAATAATTTATACAATAAAGTATGTATTAACACACCATGATTAATGGATAGCTTAGATGCATTATAAAATAAGGATTTCATTAATGTAAAAATTACACAAACTATTTTGAGTACCAATACTTAAGAAAAACATTGTCAAAATTAGTATCACTTTTTTTATCCTATTTTTAAATATACATAACTATAAAGGATTTAAATACCCCATGTTTTAATTATTGACTATATTAATTAACCCAAGTTTAAAAATCATTTAATGAGATAAAAAAATTCAGATCCGCAGGGTGTCTTTCTTGTGCGTCCTCTCTAGTAACATATGCATACTAAATTTATAAGTAAATTTGGTCACATTTTTTGTAGATTTACCATAATATTTTAAAAATATAGAGAAGTGAAATAGTGCAACTCAATCCCCAAACACAACAACTAGATTACAAGGTAATGTTGAGAATCATCCCAAGGATGAAATTAGATGTCTGGAGTCAATTTTCCTATTTTAAATTAATGCAAGTAAAACAAATATAATTTTGAGCTAATCCCATGAATACATTCTATATTTATATTAACCCTACTATAATACACCTAAATTCATCCATGTCATGACTAGAATGATGCATGAAGGGTGTGATATTCACAAATATGATGGAAATAAAAATGTTATCATAAGCAAAGTATCCCAACTCATAGGGACAAGCTTCAATTATATAACCTTGTTAATTTATTAAATTAATGACTCTAAATTATGTTTTGATACCACGTAAATTTCATGGAAAGTGTACTACATGAACATGCAATATTGGCAACTATGAGAAGTATGAATATTACATTTGATATGATATCCATTGGTATGCAATATGATCTAGCTACCACACTCTATAAATTATATATAATTATACACACACACACACACACACACACACACACACACACACACACACACACACACACACACACACACACACACATATATATATATATATATATACATACATATATATATATATATACATACATATATATATATATACATACATACATATATATACATATATATATAACCTAAAAATATAAATAATGTTTCACAGGATTTTTTTATGGCTCACTAATCTTATTTTTATCCATTTATTTCATGCACACTATTCCTTTACATGAGGGATTGGTTTAATGGGACTCAAATAGCCATCAAACAGCCCAAATAAAATTTGCACTAGTATGTATACTTACAGTACAAGAGGTAGGATGCTTTATTGCATGGGAGAAAATAATTATGAATATGGTAACTATTATATTTTATATATAATAATAAATAGTCCAAACATATTAAAAGATGTCCATTTTATTGTAGATATAGAAAATGTCAACATAAAACCCTTTGTTACAAAAATTGTGCCACTTTCACTCTTCCCTACGAAGCTAGTGATGAGCAGATTGAGGAAGTAATAATTTGAGATTTAATTTTACCACATGACCCTAGATTAAAATAAATCATGAATGAACTAAGGGTAGTTCTTAGCCAATGTAGGAAGAAGAAACCCCTATACTAAACAAACCAATATTGTAGGTAGCTATAAAAAACCCCTAATGTATGAATATTTCTTTGCCTACAAAGAGGAACTATAGAATTGAAATTTGTAATAATATGAGAATAAAAGGAATAAATTATATATAAGGTTAACCCCTCATATTATTTGATGTCAAAGACATCTAAAATAGGGGATGGGACTTCCAAAAAATAAAAAATAAAGATTTAGATAGGAGAAAAAAGATGTATCCCCCACAATGTCCATAGAGACATGAGAAAAACTATTACATATGAGTTGGGGGATATATAAATTAGTTATTCATTATATCCATTAAAAAAACTCAAGAAAAAAAATAATTTATTAAAACCAAAAAAGGATAAAACAAGCCCTAGTCACACATTCAAAGTCATGCTCTTCAAAGGAAGGGAATGAAGATTAAATTCATAGAGACAAAGTCATGGTTATTACCATAAAATTGCCTGACATGATCATGTTGTTAGGAATGTATCACATTAAAGGATGGATACCCATAGTGTGAATAACATACAAAAATGCATATGTGGAGGACTAACACAGGGTAGTTAAAGAAATGTTAGACTGTACAAAGTTAATTACACATGAGTTAGATGATATAATAAGACTCCTTTCCTATCTATAGGAAATAATCATATAGACAAAGGATAAGAAAAAATAAACTTAGATGATGGTGGAAAATTACCAAGAGGAATAACTTAATAAAATAACATATGAATCACCCATGTCCCCTA
The DNA here is from genome assembly GCA_037957365.1 of Torreya grandis. Classification (NCBI taxonomy): domain Eukaryota; kingdom Viridiplantae; phylum Streptophyta; class Pinopsida; order Cupressales; family Taxaceae; genus Torreya; species Torreya grandis. Next base: position 1,108,126 of record JARHVA010003291.1, read on the forward strand.
AGGATACAAAGTGGCTAAGGCAACTCCAAAAGATGGAGTTAAAAACCAAAAAAAGACTGATTTGATAGTAGAAACTTTGGATAATAAACAACTACAAATATTAAAATAATTGGAGGATGTCATAGTTCAACAAAGGATACAACTAACAAATACCTAACATAAGAATGGAATGAAATAAAATAATTTTTAGAAATGGCTACCTGATAGGCTAGACAACTATTAGCAAAAGAGAAGGCATAAAAAGAAGAAAGGGAAAAAATAGAAAAAGAGATGGAAGGAAAAAGGTGGATACATGAATAAAAAAACTAAAATAAATAAAGAAGAAAAATATAATTTTGATGAGGCAAATAAAATAAAAGTAGAGGAAAAGGGAATAACAGAATAAAAGAACAATAAACTAGTAGAGGAAGAGGAAAATAAACATAAAGAGGAAAGAAATAAAAAGGTTGAGGAAAATAAAAAATAAAGGAGGATGAAAGAAAGAGAAAGAATGAGGAGAAGAAAAAATAGAGGAAAAGAAGAGAAAGAAACATAAGAGAATAGAAAAAATGAGGAAAGGAAGAAATATGAGGATGTGTTTAACCTTAATTTTGGATGTGGATCTTACTTGGGTAGATATAGTTAATAAGATAGAAATTAAAATACATAAGGGTGATAATTAGATCTACAACATGTCAATTAAATGCTCAACTTAGATACAACATATACTAAATTTATTAAACTAAGATAGATTAATATAGATAATATAGCTATGATAGATATGAAAATGACAAATAATTGATGTATTAATTAGTTTTTATGCTAACATAGTTTTGGATCTAGAACATGCAAGAAGTAGACTCGAACAAGATGCTAGAATAGTTGCCAAATTCTAGATTTAGTGCCTCTAGAACCATAAACATTAGAATCAACCTTAGACATTAGCCTCGATGCTAATATCTTAACTAGACATAGATGTCCTATATGGAATATCTAATGGAAAAATGATGTGACCACTTAGATGCTTATGTGTATGCCTTCAACTTCACTCTCATGAATTTAAATATGGGTCATAGATTGTCACTCCTCATGAAATGGAAAACCTCTAGTTCTTCATATTCATAGTGACCTTGGGAAAAATGGGTTAGTAGGCTCATAGTGTTTAAGATAACCATAAACACCCCAGTATCAATTAGTGATGCCTACATAGCCAATACTCTTCAGAGGGACTTAAACTGATGTATTTATCCCATAATGTGTTGGCTTGTGCATTTACAAGGGTGTAATATGTGGAAAATAGGTACACCAGTGACCTATATTTTTACTTGGCAAATCAACCTCTTGGGATGTTCCTTAAATAAATTCCCTATGACTAATACGTAAATAAGAATAAATAGGGAATCTTTTCTAAGTTGAATTATTTATGAATTTTCTTCAAATGATCTTTGGTATGAATGTCAGGTTGAAAATGAACAAGGAGTGATTGTGAATATATGTCACTCCTATCAATAAATATCTTGAATTAAATCACTTAGGTTGACCATTAGGATACATTTAATTTTCAAATTAGATAACTTTAGGGAACTAAACACATGTGTCATGGTAGGATACTAACATCAACATAGGGGTTTGGGACTGAGTTTGTGTCTTGGAAATTATAAAATAGGTATAGGATAAAAATATTTAGGGTTATAATATAAGCATATTTTAAGTATTATAGGCAAGATAGAAGGGTTGGGTCATCAACATAATATTGGTCAGACCAAGAGATAGGCTAAGGGGAAAAATATAGAGTAAATGTAAAACTTATGAAATCCAAAAACGTCCAGAACTAAGAGTAACAACCAAGGTCTAAGTTTTCCAATTGTACAATAATGAGGTGTTATACAATTCATAAATATCATATACATTTCCCCCCAATATAATCTAGTAATGAAATTATTTGTTTAGAGGAGAATAAATGTGTACTTGGGTGTGCATAACACACCTTGCATTTTCATGATTCCAACTTGAGTGCTTTTCTAGTGACTGACCTACAAACAAGATCATTTTATAGTAGATAATCAGTGCTGATAATCTAAAATTTAAAGCATTGAAAATATTGAAATTAAAAGAACAAGGTTTAGGATTACACATGTATCGATGTAACCACCATGCTTATTATGAAGTTGATTTGAAAATATTTATCATTTTAAATCTCTAAAATTGATATTAGTAAATATATATATATATATATATATATATATTAAATGCATATATAAATATGGATAGAGAGAGAATGGAAGGTACATGCTCCCAACCTTAGAGAAAAGGTGAGTTGACACTGGACAGTTGAGATTTACTCATCCATACAACCCAATAATACTTATAATTTAGTGAGAATGAGTGAAAAAAGTAAACCCATACCATATATTGAGTGAGGATAGATTATTTAATCAATTCCAACCTATAAACTTGAAAATATTGACTGGTTTAATCACCTCAACCATACCAAAATCAAACCAACTATTGCATAAAAATTGGCTCAATACAGTCTATAACAATCTAACTTTGTGGGTGATGATAGTCCATATAAGAGTTTTTAAATCTGAAATTTATTTATATTTCACAATATTAGACACACATTGCATAACATATGCACCTTAGATATGTTTCATGCTGAAACTATGTATAACAATGTTACCCATGTATAAAATTCTACCACAAATTTGTATCCAAATCATATGACTGTGTGTTTTGGGTAATTTTTAGTTTTTCACAAGTTTGGGTAACATGTTACCATAACATTCCCCCACTATATATGTATATGTGAAAACTAATTTAAATTATAATGTGGAGGAAATGTTTCTAAAACATGCCCCCACTAAATCTAGGTGTTACAAATATTGAATAAGTGTGGAGAACATGTTTCTAAAGCATGCCAAAACTAAATCTAAAAACTATGTTAAATGTGGAGAATATGCCTCTATGACATTCCCCCATTGATATGCCTCCCTTTTAAGGTTAGGTAAGAATTTAAATTGGTAGTTACCTCACCTCAAAAGGATGAAAATTTTATAATATGTGAATGGAACCATGTAGTATATAGAAGAATATGTCTAAGTAAATGTATCATTGAAGCACATAGAATAATGTGATCACATGAATGCCTAAGATGCATGATAATATCATGTAAATTTCTAGATATAAATATGACAATATCAACAAGCAAAAAAACACAGACACATGAGTACTCACAAGCAAGTCAACATATAATGGATCTAGGAGACTTAAAACAAGGGGCATGTTCAAATTACACACAATGAAAGGGACATGACTTATTAAAATTTACATACAATAAACAATGACATATTCAAATATCAAATAAAACACACATAGTCATGGGGTCCATAAATAATGGAGCATATTTAAATTCTCAAAAATTCAAAACAATAACAAGGCAAGACACTCAATGAAGTGCATAAAGGAAATCATAAGTAACCAACATAAACATATCAAAGTATCCCATTTATCTAATTTGTAAGTAAAAAATGTCAAGTTCATATCATAACAAGTACCTTTTATAAGATATAATGATGAATAAAGGCATGTGTAAGTATATAGATCTCAAACATGATAATGAATAGACCATATAAGGATATAACCTATGTGTATCAAGATAAAAGAAGTAGATGACCCTAATGTCCACATGACATGATTATATGGAAGGTTGAACATATAAAATAAGAATAGATCATGTATCTATGTATGATTACGTCACATTCACATAGAAGCATGAAGCAGGTGTTTGTGTAAATAACTAATAAGCCATTCATCAATGTGGAACTAACACATAAATGCCAAAGAGCCAATCAAACATGTTTTGTTCTAAAAAAGTTTTTAGATTTTTTATGTTTTTTAACTGTTTTGGTATTTTTGGAAAATGTGAAGCTTTTCAACCTTAAGTTGGATATTTGACATTATTTTCATCATTATTAGATAAGTTTAAAAAAGTAAATAGTATGTTTCTCCTCATTATTTACATGTTTACTATAATAACTAATGCTATCATTTGGAATATGTAGTAACTTGCCTTCATGAGAATAATAAATACCTTGTTGTTTTAGATCAAATTTATCTTTCATTTCATATAATCAATATTTTCCCAATGTAAATGTGTGTAACAGAGTATGGGGTAAGACCCATATTTTTTAAGGATAACATAATCAATAGGAATAATAAATAAACCCAACTAATATTTTTGTTGGCCCTTATCAAGTAGATCTTTAGCATGGTACCCAGGTTGTGAAAAATCTATTTCACTACAATAGTTTTTTGATTTTTTAGTATCAATGTGGTTATGCTAAAACTAAGCACCACTTATGAATAAAGTAATTGTTAAATATTGGTTGTGTGAAGTATTTTTCTTTCCTTCCCCTTGGTATTCTTTCATAGGACATAGACCTTGGATTGGCCCCATGTTAAGTAACATTTATAAGCTAGTAATATAAGGATTAGGAATACCACATTTTTTTTTCATAATGCCCCTTAGGTAATTTATCTCCTTCCTTTGTGTGAGCGATAAAAAAAATTGTATTTAAGGAGAGATATTTTAAGTTTATTTAGATTAGTAATTATGAAGGAAGCATATATATGAACATCATTATATAAAGGGGTAATGACCCATATTGTTTAGGCAATTTTGTTTCCTTTAATGGGGAAAGAAGCGCTTCACTAAAAATAAATTGCAATTTCAAATATGAGGGTCTAAATTTTATCTCATATGATGTAATTTTGAATTGAATAGTATAATATTGAAGGGATTAACCATAATATTTTTTTAAATAGTGAAAATGTCATAATGCAAGCTTTGGCACCTTGTGGATATTGAAATCCATGAAGAAAGTGTTGATGTATATCTGTGTCAAGGATATAAACCAAACAACAGAACAATATTGGTTAGTTTGTAGTGTATATACTAGAAGATCTTAGGGATTAATTTATTTATACTAGAATTATTATGTGGCCACCACATTTAGTCTATGATCAAACCCTATTGTAGGGATAGAAGGAACTCATTAGTGACACAATTTATCAAAAATTTCTTTGTATTTTTATGATGTAAAATTGCTTTTGTATTTTTCCAATTTATGCCCAAACTTTAATAAAACAAATGGATATTTACAATGAACATTAATCTAAAGTGATTCATGTTAAAAATTTATAAAAGGGGAAGCATGGTAGAGAAAAAAAGGTCTTATTTGCAACAAAAAATACTAATAAATCTCCTTCAGTTCCTTATGACAATAGTGCAAATAAAACAAACATATATGAGATCCTAGTGCTGCACTCAAAATATCATAAATGCATAAGGGATTTTAGGGTAAATATGATGCATATATCTAAGAAGTATGCTTTAAAATAGCTATTTATAACAAATTTATTTAAACACATTCATCAAAATAATAGAAATAAAATAGATCATACATAACAAACTTTTGTTAGCATAGATAAAACCACAAACTAACAAGATACATTCAAAACACTATTTCCAGATTTAACCATTGAATAAATGAAATCATATGTTATTAACAAATTTTGATAAACAATAACATATAAAATTAATGAAATAATGAGAAAATTATAAGAATTCTTATTTTATTTCCATTAATTTCATAAAATTATATTTTCAAGTATAATAAAGGGGGAGGACCCCTATATATAGGCCTTCAAATGCCTAAGATAGTTGAAATAGAACTAGATATTTGACACCTATTAATGGACAAGGTTACTAATGTCTTAAAACTAAATAATATTCCCTATTCAAATAAGGTAATATTTTACAATGCATTAAAGGGAATTAGGACATGATTTATCAAGAGAAAGTCTAACATATGGCTATCTCGCTCCTGAAGTGTTGGGTTGATATCCTACTAGTGTGGTCTATAATGAAGCTCCTATTCTAGAAGAAGATGGATGTAAACCCATAATAACTACAGAAGGGGTGCTAGTGCTAGTTGAAGAGGTATAGATTCTTGTGGTCATGATTTGTGTCTTACTAGATGCTTATTTCTCAACTTATATTTTCCCTCTCTATGCTTCAGAGCATCTCTTATAATCATTGTCGATAAATTTTATATCAATAATAGGTTCCTTCAAGAGTTTGATTGTAATCCCTACCATTGCATCATGCTTTTTTATAAGAGGTCCTATAGCTTCATTAATTACCACAATTTTTTCTATTCTTTTGTTGGAAAATACAACTAAGTCTACAATTTCTTTCCCAAAAGAGACTCCCTTAACCATTGCCTATTTCCTAAAATTTACAATAAAGTTCTATAATTGGGATCTATAGGAATAATTTCTAACAATGGAACCATCCTTATTGGAAAGATACATGATCTTATCCTCCTTTGAGTAGAGTTATAATTATATCACCCTATTGGGTAAGATACTTTCCCAAGGATTTCATTTCATCAATCTACTAGTTCAATGCTTTCTTTCTACCAATTATATAGGACTAAGTAATGCTCAAGTCCTCCAAGGGGATCAGATCCAAATTTTCAAATTTTTTCACTCTAATCAAACTCACCTAGTTGATTATCTTGTTGTCATATGTCTCATAATCAGCTTCTAACTTGAGAATCCTATTGTATATTTCATCTCCCTTTACCTTGTATTGTTCTAAGGTGTTCAAAATATCAAACATTTCTTCCATAACCCATTCTACCTTAGTTATGGTCTCCTTCGATAATGTGGCTTTGTGATGTTGCTCTAGGTTATTTTATCTCTATTTCACTCCTTTTATAAATTCATAGAAATGCCACCATATACCTTTCGAGCTAAGAGGGGTTCCTCTTCATACTATTGCTAACCAGGGTTGGCTCTTTTCTTCTTGGTTAGCTCAAATAAGGTATCCTTTGACTTGTATGTAATTATTTGGTCGAGATAGGTGACCTTACTCTTGGTTACCCTCTTCATTTCTCTAAAATTCTTATTGAATTATAATGTGACCTTTGAAGGGTCTACTATGACCAAATCTTGTTTTTCCAATGTAGTTAATTGCATATATTTTATCCATGATTTGTTCGAAGAACCACTTAGAGGCTATGTAGAAGGAGGTAATTATTGAGCAGGTGTTAATCCTTGGAAATTATATTTTTGGGAAGAAACTATGGATGTGACTAAAATAAATGTAGAGCTATGGCATGAAGTGGGTAGTTTCATTCATGAGGATAGAGAAGAACTAGTGATGTTTGAAGCACTAGTTGTGAATAGAGGAACTCAGGGGATGATAATAATGAGCCTATTTTTTTGATAATTATGGACCCAAATTATGCATAGGCCTTGGTATAATTGGAGTAAAAGTATCCACTATCAGAACCTAAGAAGAAAAGGATATGATAAAGGGGTTGATAGTGGGCAATGGCATGGTCATAGGTATAATTAAAGGTATGGTAAAGGGCATGTAGATTAAGAGATACATATGTTTTGGTGTTGAGGACTCATAGAATATGCCCAAAGGTTAGTTATATAAGAGTGAAGGAGTTGAAAAAATGCATTCCTAACATGTTACATCTAGTTCTTCTCTAGCAGGAAGTAGGGGAGGCAATCCTGAGGCTAAGGTTATTGGTGTTGAAGTAGGTGTAACCACTACCTCCACTAAAAGTCTTATATATACTGAAGTAATGTTGTGTACCTAGAATGGGAGGTTATATGTTGATTCTAAAATAAAATATTTCTCAATGTGTTTTCATATATCATCTCCTCCATTTTACAAATTGGGATAAAATGCCTATAATATCCTCTAACTGAGTTGAGGGTCACTTGGCCTTTCTTCCTAAATACTAGTAACAGGGACTGTAGATGTAGATGCTCACGCCTAGGTATCCTTGTGTTAAAAAAACTCATATAAATTTACATCATACAACCTCCCTTTTACCTATAGTATATTTTAATTCTTTAGCCTCTACTTCACCATAGTGTCATTGGCTAAATTGATGTAGAACTAGTCTTCATTTTCAGGCTCATGATGGTAGGTGATGCTTAGAGTTGCCTTATGTTTGTTGTAGTGTTTGAATGTTATGTGTTCAAGGTTACACTCCCTATAATTATCCCTTTTCATACCAAAAGTGGGTCTTTTCTTGTGGTAGCAATGATTGAGTTCTATTTTTCAATTTTGAACTAGCCATTGTTAGATAGTTGAGGATGAACTAGTCCTCTTATCTTATTCTTTCATAGTCCATCCACCCCTATGAGTAGCTAGAAGGTAATTTATTATTTTTCTAGATTATTTTTCACTATGGTAGGTAGCCTAAAGGTGTATGTTTTAATTAAAACTATCCTTATTATCATGTATTCTATATAATACTAGTATGCTCCTAGGGTGTTGAGTGTTGTTCTAATTTCTTTAGATAATCGAGGCATAGGCCTCTCATGGATGAAACTGTACATGATTGGTTATAAGTGCTCAGTGATTTCACTCATATCCTACTTATATTTTTATATTATTACCTTTGATAATACATGAGGCATGGTCCACTTTAGATTGGGATCTCAATTGATGAATTGGGGAAACTTCTAGGTAACATGGATGGCATCTACCAAGTAATACATCATATATAACTGATCCCCTTGGTTTTCCATGACCTTCCTAATCTAGGATTCCAAGTTGTAGTAAATGATTTCTCCTAGAGGGTAAATCTTGGCATCATCAATGATGATGGATATAAGTAGAACCCACTTCTCATCTACATGTCCTATGTCCTTAACCCCATGCATCCTATTCATCATAGCCATCACCATTCTTACCCCTTTCCTAATTTGGGTGATGTGTGTTTGGTTGATATTTGATTTGAATATAAACCTACCCTTATTCTCTCACTAGACATTCAAATCTTCTCTAATATTATGTGTTTTAATCGATTGGGTGATAGTTTCTTGATTATAGACAATCTCTATTCTGGATAGAATATAATAACCCTAAAAGTATATCCCAGCTATGAAAGTAGTGTCATTACATAAATTACAATAATTTATCATATTATCAACACACCTAGACTAGTGAAACATTTTGTGGACTAAGTCCACATAGGGGAGTACCTATGAGTTGGATACATCCTTGTGTAATCTTTCAAATTTGAGTGTTAAGATGTCTAACCTGTCTTTTGTATCATTGAAGCCTTCATCATCATCATTTTATCTATCTATTTTATTTTCCATATGATAGAATAGATCATTATAATCATGGTCTTTAGTGGCTAGTAGAACAAAATTGAAACTGGTGTCTTGGAAGATAATGTTTATTCCATAGGAGTATAGGAATAGAACTTGCTCTAATTTTTTAGCCACATAGGTTTCTACTTTAGCCATGGTTCCCAATTTTTTTTATTAATGATACCATGTATTTTCTTGATGTATAATGAATGCATATACTTCCTAATCAAATAATAAATAACACTTTAGATTTCTTTAGCATATAACAATTGAAAGTGAATGTAATGCCTTGAGACAACAAGTTTTAAACTCTAGATTTATTATAATTTTGAATCAAAATATATGAGACATAAATTACAAGTATATTTAACTTGATTTGACATAAATACTAGATATCTCTTCAATTTTATTCTAATGGCTTGGAAAATCCACTTGTGGAAATTAGCCAATCATTACTTTCAACAACATGGCCCTTTATTATAGGCTTGAATTTTACATTGAGGTGACTTGGCTTTATAACCATAAAAATGAGCCTTATTAGCATTTAATTCACACCAATAATCAACACTTTGTAGATATTTATGTACACCTAGGTTTCATACATGACATGTGTCTAACACTTGGCACCTTTTTGTATACTTCAACTTTTTATTTAAAATGTTGGTCTATCTGGGTGGGTTATGTGATATTCTACCAAGTATCACCTTTTGATTGGATAAATCTTCCTTTTGATGTTGCATGTCTCAACCCATTTTATTTTGGGTTGATGTGGCCTTGATATCTCTACTATCTTTCCAATTGGCAAGCTCTCATTGGCTCATGCTATCGTGCATCTTTGTTATATGAAACTTTTGATGGACCTAACTACTATGACACTTTTCCATGTGTCACCTATTGATTGGGTTGCTTAGTTAGGTTTCATGGTTTTCTTTGATCACATTATTACCATGAGATAAGGGGTCCATGTGTCATCATCCTATTGGTTCTAAATGTTGGGAGGCTTCCAAGTAACATCCAACTATCTAAGATTCAGTAACTAAGTGACATGTGTCATCTTGTAATACACTCATAGCATTGATATATTTAATATTTTACCTTAGTTTTAGGGATGAAAAGGACATGACCAAGTAATAAGCAGAATGCCCTAATTGGTTAATTCTTCTTTGTAATCTAAAATTTAATGATTGAATGATAAGTGGCACATTCCCATTGCATCATTGGCTCATGAGACTTGGATAAAATAGTAGGATCATTAGAAGACCATGACTCAGTACCAAGTGACATGTTATGATTTTATTTTTTGGTTGTAGACATTTTTCTAACTTATAATTGAACTTTAAATGTTTTGATTTAGTGCCAAGTGGCATGCTCTGATTGGGTCACTAGGTCACTAGACTTGAGAAAATAGTAGGATCATTAGAAGACCATGATTGAGTGCCAAGTCCATGTTGTGATTATATCATCAGGTCGTGAATATTTTCAAAGACTAAAATGTATATGACTATGTCCAAAACTTTATTTGATTGGGTGAGAAATGTATGTGATATTACCATGTGTCAATTGAGGTCGAGTTGGCATCACATTTTGGCATAAAGGAAATAAATGCAAAAGTTAGTAATTTTCCTAATAAATAAAAATGGACAAGTCTAAGTTCATAAAACTTAAGTATGTAATCTAACTTGGACCCTAGTCTAAAACTTAAAATCAAGGTATATCATAGCATTGAATATAGTTTTTGACATAGCCAAAGTAATATTATACTTTAGAAACCTTAATTATGTAATTTTGATTGAAAATTAGGGACCATACCTTGGTGTTTTGAATTGTAACACCTTGTAACAAAACTTTTAAACAAATTATATCATTATAAAACCAATGAAATAGACATTAATGAAACTATTATAGCATCAATTTTCACCCTTAGAGAGGATTATTAAATCTCTCTCCAATTGAGCTACACTATGGTAACAACCCCAGGCTATGGGTCACCTATGGTGGGTTTGGACCTTGGGAGAAGTTCAGCTTCCTATTGATGGATCACCTAAAATAATGATATTATTGAGAAAATGGTTAGAAAAGGGGGAATAAGGCTCCTAAGAACTAAAAAATATAAAAGTTTGATGCACCAAATTTTAATGAGGTTCTCATATGCATGAAGTAAACACTGAGGAAGCATAAGATAGTGATAGCTCACACAATCTCATAAAACTATCTATTTGTATAAGTATTTCATAAACTAGGTTCATGAAGCAATAAATGAAAGCAACTATGAGTGCTAAGATTTGCTGAGAGCTTGAATCAATAATAGAAAGAACACTAACTTAGACCTAAAACTAACTTGAAGAAACTTAGAAATTAATAAGAAACAAGGACAATGGGAATGGAATATTCTCCTTCAAAATGTCATCATGCACAAGCTTTGATACACATAATTCAAAGGGGAGAGTTAGGTAAAGAAAGTCTTTGTTTCTTCAAGATGTCTTTCATACAAATTTTGATAGGGTCTAGCCTTATCAAATTAGAGTCTCTATGATGCTAGAATTGAGAGAGAGTTCTTTATCAAAGAGTTTCTCTTCTAAAAATTGAGAAAGAGTTATAATATAGAAGAAAAATAAGCGATATAAGACAAAAAGGGAGAGAGAGGGGTAACACACCATCAAAAATCATTAAATGAGATACCACATTTTAATGAATGTTCCACTATATTTTGATCAAATTAGAGATAATACATCATAGACAAGATAACCTTCATTTGTCCCCATAGCCTTTGAATCATTTCATTGATTGAGAAACACACTAGATGATAAGATTTTGGAAAAGGTGGTGAGTCATAATCATATTTATGAATAAAAACCTTAGGCACCTTGAAAATATATTAAATGTTCCATCTACCTTTCAACTACCAGATCTCCATCTTGGGACTTTACACTATCTTCCACTTAACTTGTTTATGAGGACAATATTCTCATATCCTTGGGTCGAAAAAATCCATGAATATATCTATTTTGAGCATCTATAAGTACCTATTTGTCAAGGATGTGGACATGTCAAATACAAAACACTCATTCATAACCATTCATATCTACCCATAATTCAATATTTGAGCATAGGTATTCCTAAGATTAAAAACCAATCCAATTATTGGTTTTCATATATTCATTATACATGAAGGGCTTATAGACTACATAGCATCATTCTTGAACTATATTTAGTGTAAATAAACCTATTCTACCTCTAAAGCTTTTACAAGCCAAGGACTTATTTTATATGACATTGAAAACACAATAAAATAGATTCTACATGCTTTGGATGCTCTAATAAAGATATTGATTGAGATTCAATAGCATCCTTAAAAATATTCACCTTGGTTTGACCTTAGGTTGTATTTGCTCTTTATTTAATTCCCTTAGCTTTCAACTTTTAATATTAACCATTGATCAGCTTATTCATGCACTATTGGATCTACCTTCTTGACTTATACATGTATTATTGATTCTCTTATATATAAATGGATGTGAACCATAGATATTCCACCAATTTAATGTAGCTAAGACACTTGTCACCCATGCATTTATATTCAATATTCATTGAGATTTTGACCCATCACTTGTCATTAGATCTAATTTATATGATGGATCACACACCATCAATTTAATTAGGATGACTAGTTTTGTCAATCATTACAAATTGTTATATTTATATTCAGGTATTCGATATCTTGACACTTGTCATCGATGATTTCAATCTTGGGTCCATGACCTTTTAAATTGAGGCTCATAATTAATTTTAGGTACATGATTAAATGTGCTCCGTTAGATATTTGGGACCCACTGACACTTTCAAGTTATTTTTTTCCATTGGATCTTTTTTTATTAAATGTTTACCATTGATATTGGAACATTTGAATTCAAATGGCTACTTTATGAAGCTTAAACTTGAAATATGCATGCACATTTCACTCTATAAGTCTAACTTTAAATGCTTGTATCTTGAGATACAAATCTAATACAGATACAAAATTTGTAGAGGATGATATTTTCACTAAATTCATCATGTATATGTGATATTTAGCTCTAAGAGGCCTCCAAAGCTTACTTATTAAATGCATAATCAAGCTGACCCATTTATTTTTGTGTGATGTGCTTGTGATTGTCTGGTTCTTCTAGACTTGTGAAATGAATTATTATCTATTTAGAATTTTTAAATTAAATTCCAAGACTTTTTGAAACCTAATTAATGCCCTTGAATGATTTAAACACCATAAAACCCTATTGGTCTTCTTCACTTTGTAATCCTAGACCTATTTCCAAGCCTACTTCTCAAGGATTAACAAATTGCATTTTAAGCTTGATTAAAATGTTTCAAAATATTTTTAGGTGGAATTTTATATATCTATACCACTCATTCCATCCAAAAATCTATTCATCTCATTCGTTCAGGTATAAGCTTATATGTAGGCCAAAATTGGCCAACATTTTTAGTGACATCCTAGGGTTGCATGCATGTTATGCAAGAGACTAGTAGCTTCAACTAATCCATTGGGCATAAAATCTCAAGATTTATTCCCAAATGAAACTATTTTTAGATTAATATAAGGATGACCCTTTCTATAAAACCTTTTCTTGAAGCAAAATGGGACAAAAGAGCAAAATAAATAATTATGCCACAAAAACTTATTGAAAGGGAAATACACAACTGAATAGAAATGTGCACAAGGGACTTATAGAAAAGCATAGTAAACTACTCTAATACATTATAATATCATATAATAACTACAAACTCTTACAATAATATGTATTTTAATGAATTCCATTGACTGGGATGGGTAATACCTCTCCACCCAATTTGGCAAGCTAAAAAGCATTATGTTTTTTGTATCCATGAATCAACTAAGGACCACTCCACAAGTTATCAAAATTGGTATGGTTGCCTATCTTGGCCTTATTTGAGTCCCATTTGAGGAGTATATCCCCTTCCTTCAAGTCCCTTGATATATATCTCTTGTCAAAGGATTTATTGACTTGAGATTGATGTGACTCCAATGTCTTCATTACAAGGTCCCTAGGTTCTTCAATCTCCATGAGCTATATCATCCTCACATTCATAGGATCACTCTCCATCAACTCAAGATGATGGGATAACTCCAAGGTATGTAGTTCAAGATAAATGGATATTTGGCTTCCCTTCTATATATAAGGACATATGGAGAATTTCCAATGACAACTTTGGGAGTCACTCTTTTAGCCCATAAGGTTGTCCTTAGTTTGGCATGCCATATTCTCTAATTTTCCTCCATATTTATCTTGATAATCCTTATCGAGATATTTTTGTGGACTCTTCTAGTCCATTACCTTGGGGGTATTAATTGGAGGATGTGCTGAGGTATATGTTCAACTTAAGTGCCTATCCACTTATCTTCATACCAATAAATGCTACTGTATTATCTAAAATTATACTAGTTTGGACACTAAACCTAGTTACTATGTTGTCATAGAATTCCAATATTGTTGTATCATTATCTTCTTTCAAGGTAATTAATTCCACCCACATGGTGAATTAATCATTTATAGTGAGCACCCATTTATGTCTTGCAATTGAAGGTGGATTTATTATCCTTATGAAATCTAACCACCATTACATTAAGGGTTTCTCCACTTGAATTGGGTTGAGTGGAAGAGATGTTAATATTTGTTTACCTATAAATAGAGCACATTTTTGACATTTTTTGACCCATGCATAGGCATCCTTGAAAATTTTGGACTAGTAATAACCAACCCTCATTGCCTTTGTTAATGTTGTTCTTGGATCAAAATGGCCTCTTGTAGGTCTATCATGAAACTGCTCTAAGAGCTTTTTCACTTTATTGTCATCAATGCACCTAAAAATTACCCCATTGAGGTACTTTCTAAATAAAACCCTATTAACTAATGCATAAGGTATGGATTGAAACCTAAAATTCCTTATTTTTGCTTTGTCTAAACCTTAGGGACATTCATCTATTAGTAGGAAATGTGTCATGTCATGGAACTAACTATTGTGAAGTGGAGGTGCATCTGTCTATGAGTTATATTGTGTCACCAAAACAATTTTTTTGTCTTCTTGGATATCATCTACCATATGCTTACACAAGATTTTGATTCTCACCAAGTTGGTTACTTTGATCTCCACATCATACTACATGACCTTGGTAATCCAACTTTCTCTTTTCTCATTCAAGTCTTTGTTAAGGAGAAAGACCCTAAATCTAGGATGAGACACCATAAGATAAAATTTACTATTGGAAAGAATTGGCCTAAAATTTGTAAGGTTCCTCAAAGATACAATAACTTAATTTTCTATGAAATTATACCTTACCTCATATCCCTCTAGACCTTGACTAAAAAATGCAATTAGTTTCTCAAGTCCTTCACCATTCTTCTACATCAACATAGCTAATATGTTGTTAATATTGGCAAAGGTTTACAATATTAAATCCTTTGATAAATCAGGATTCATGAGTAAGGGTACTTAGAAAATGGCTTTCTTGATGGATTCAAATGTTTCTTTACCTTCATTTGACCAAGAAAACACTTGGCTCTTCTTTAGCATGGTAGTGATGGGTTTGACCAGGTTTGAAAAACTAGGTATAAACCTTCTCACAAATTTTATCTTCCCAAGGAAGATCTAGATTCCTTTCTTGTGCTTTGGTAAAGATAAGGCTAGGATGGCACTTATTATATTAGGTTCAATGGATAATATTTCATTTAAAATAATGTGACCCAAAAGTTTACCTTCATGAACAAAAAACACACATTTCTTGGGATTTAAAGGGATCCCATACTCTCTACATCTTTGGAAGATCAACCTTAGATGGTCTATGTGCTCACTAGCCTTCTTAGAGAAAACTATGATGTCATCCAAGTAAACTAGTACCATCTAATTTGGTAACCCTTCAAAATCGATGTCCATTTCTCTTTGTTAAGTGGTCCCAACATTTTACAATATAAAAGGCATATTTTAGTAATCATATGTACCCCACTTTGTGGTGAAGGTAGCCTTATATTGATATTCTTCTCTTACTAGCACTTGGTTGTAACTTGAATAGCCATCCAAAAGGGGAAAACATTTTGAACTAACAACTATCTAAAAAGTTTCTCCATGGATGGTAAAGGGTAGTTATCCTTCAAAGAAACCCTATGTAGATCCCTGAAGTCAACACACAATCTGATTTCCCCACACTTCTTCCTTACAAGCACCAAATTGGATACTAATAAGGAGTGATTAATAGAAAATATGATATTGGATTCAATTAATTTTTTCAATTCTTTTTATTAAGCTCTTCAATTTTGGGGTTTATAGGCCTTTACTTATGCCTAACAGGTTTGACATTAACCTCTACTTCTATAGTGTGTTAGGTTAGCTTGGGATTTGTTGATGCCTCTAAATGCACCATAAGGGTTATTAATGTTTAAAGGACACTTCTCAATTTATAATTCTATGAATTTAGAGCATGAGTAGTAGGTTATGTCAAATTGATGTCACCTATGGTGAGATAATGGTAGATATATGTATTGGTGTTCCACAAATTTATACTAAATGATGGTTGGGAACCATCATGGTCCATTCTTTGTGAATTGTAAATAATCTATGTTAATTATTAATAAATTATGATCCATTATTAAGCTATAAACTAATCTAGGTTGATATTTATAATTAAGGTAAAACGAAAGTGACTCAGGTGTAAAAAAGGAGCAAAGATAAGGGTAAGGTAGAAAATAAAACCAGTGATTTCCAATCTTAGTTTCAAATATCATGACAAAGCATCAATTATAACTGAATATGGATTCAAAAATATATATAATTTAAAATACCTAAGCTCATATTTCACTATATATCAAGAAAACTTCAAAGGATAATGTAAAAAGTCATAAGTAAAAACCATGTCTACTTTAAATATTTACTACTATAATCAAATAACACTTGCACATATAAATATAGAGAAAAAATAAATGAATAAAAATCCAATATCCTCCAACTAATCTAACATATGCACAAATTAGAAACACTGTGATTAGAAAATGCAACCTAGAATTTAAAGAAACTATTCAAATTCAAGACATAAAACTAACAATTGAGAGAAAATGTATCTCAGCAATTGACATATCAAATATGGACAATATTTGAAAAACTCCTTGATTATATTAATTTATTCAACTATAAAAAATTTGCTCAAAATTCTCTCTTTACAATATGGTGATACATGCCTTTTATAGAAAGATAGGGTAGTGCATCAGTTAATTATAATATATAGGTGTACAAAATATAAGGATAACTATCCTTAGAAGTTTTAAAATACACTTGTTCTTCACAATTATACTAACCTAAGGGTAATATGCTAACAGACTAGCATATGCCTTACAAAATAATATTCCTATTATAAATATTACAATGTTTATACACAATGAATATTAGTTATTGGGTGGGACCATTGCTAAAGGGTCCCCTTGTTAATTTTACAAAAGATCTATTGCCTTATGATGTTTTTCTTTAATGAGCTCCATGTCCATAGCTAACTTCATCAGGTAAAATTCTTGATCAACCAAGTCATCTAAGTCCCTATCTTCCTTGGACATGGCTTTTTTTATGCTCCTTGCTTCTACAATTTTCTCATTAGCTATGAAAATCATGTCCAAAATTCTTCTATTATACCTACCATACTAGCCTTGCATTTTTATTCTAACTGACAACATCACCAAAGTGACCCTATACTTGAATTCAACATCATCAACGATTCCAAGGGTAATGGTCTTAGTAATATTTGCCAGCATGGTTCCTAATATTTTCTCAATTCTAATGATCAATCCTTTATCATCTACCAAAATCCTATTCAAATTTATTGTCCAAGTAGTTAGACCTTGGACCTCATCTACTATTATTCCTATTATGTTGTTCAAATATGCTAAGTTTATAGTTTTTAACTTAGGAATCTTGTTCCTAATCACAATTTCAATGATATCCCTAACCTTGGTTTTTGCCTTTTGCCATTCTATTATTAAATCCTTGGATACTTCACCTTACTAGCTCAGGGCACCCTACATTATCTTTATTAAACTCAAATAATTGAACATATCAAATAATGAGGCCTAAAACATGTCCAACATGGTGTCAAGGACTGACAAAATGGCCTGGTTTTCTAGGTTCTCCTTTTCTCTTTCCAATTTTTGGATTCTCTATTTCATCCCTTGGACCCTAGCTTTTACTTAAGCTAATTGAGCCTCAATTAATCTCTTAATGTCTTCCTCATGTATAGTAGCCTCACCAAGTTTTTGACCTCCCATCAAGGTTAAACCCATAAAGGGCTCGACCTTTTGGAAGGTGAATTCCTTAGTTCACACTATAGCTTTTTAGTGGTGACCCTTTCCAATCCAACTATTTTTGGATTGAACTCTATGGTGGTGGATGACCCTATGAATTTTAGAGGCTCTATGACCTTTACACCTATGCTTATTAATGCTCTTAGAGCATCCACTATCTTGTTCTCTGGTCCTGAAGTGACCAAAATTCTTCTTGTTACATTACCATATCCCTAATCCATGGCTTAAGGTCATCATGTACTTAAATATTGGAAACCTCTATAAGTGCCCATGATTGAGAGAGAGAGAATGAATATTTTACAATTTACCATAAATAAACTTGTTAGGGATGATTGGTCCATGAATGGGGAATTCATCACTAAATAAGTTGAGCTCACTAGTTGGGTGTGTGAGTAAACCTTGGTCTTTTGGACTCAATAGGGACTAGTGCCATTTATGATTTCCTCTTTTCCTTAGGAGCTATTGGGACCATGTCCAGAGATAGTTATTTCCCTCTATCTTCCATAGGCTCTCCTACTTAGACTTGAGCTTATTCCATATACTTCCCTTCCTCATCTATGTCATATGCCTCTACAAGTTCTTTGAGGGCAACCTCAACTATTTCATCTAAATCTAATGTAATCATATATGTGCATTTGAACTAGGGATGGTGGCATTTGGGGTAGTTTTGAATATGAGGGCACCTCTCTAGGTCTCTCTTCCAATTTCTCCTTTCCCAATTTCGCCTTACTATAGCCTTGCTCATCCTACCCTTACATATTTTTTTCCTAAGGCTATGTTTTCTCAATTTGAGCTTGTTCTTAGGATGTCTCAGATAGTCCAAGAAATAAGTGATATTGGAGAGAATGCATTTTCCATGCCTCTCCCATTGGTTTATCATCCTTTGTCAATCTTTGCTCAAGTTTGATGTTATGCCTTTTGATCCTAACCAACACCTCTTCATAGTTTTTGGCCTTAATGTAAATGGTGTCATAAACATAGATCTAATGCATATACTTAGGCTTGGGTATCTTATTCTCCTTCAAATGATTGCTTACTATGTTTTTTAGGTCCCACATTTTGAGTTTATCAAGTTAAAACCCAAATGAGTCCCTATACTTGGACATGGTTTAAACTTGCTTCCAATATTATAGTACAATCCTTCCAATGATTAAAGGGAATAGATGGAGAATAACCTTCCTCTTTACTATACAAACTCCATTAACTCTATTGATGATTTGGGAGGTAATCTCTTACTAAGATAGTTAGCTAGGAACATGTACAAACAATCTATAAGGTTGTGACAAGACTCCCTAAATCTTGATAACTATATAATTAGGGTAGAACCAAATGTCAACCATAATTTTTACATACTTATTGGTCATTGGATGGACCCTAGGCATGGGAACACCTATGATGGCCTCCATTATGGCTAGGTAGACATAGTCACAAATAAATTGTATATGGTTTTGGTACTTAAAGATGTGTAATTTGGGGTAATGGTGGGAAATGGTAGTTTGACCTTTCTAAGACCAATTTTTTATGCAAGCAAAGTTGATAGAGGCATAAATTACATCCAACAAATATGACATCATATATAATTGTTTGGTATTTTTCCTTTTATGATAGTGAACTGCCTGGCCAAGATGACACTAATCAAAGCTCTAAATGGAGGGGTAATCTTGTCTTCCACCATGTAATACACATAGGAGACCCAAATTTTGCTTACATAGGTGGTTGAGTGGGACCCTAATATCACTTTAATAGGTACATGATCATCCTAATGCCCTCTCTAAATTAGACTATTAGGATTTTACCCACAAAATCTTTGAAGACATGGGTCCCCTGGTGTAGCCAAGGTCTAAATATAGTGTCTAGGTCATGCTTGTTGGTTGATTCCTTGATTTTAGACAAGTCTACATGGGGGATTGGGAGATTATAATATTTTTCAAAAACTATAGGGGAAATATAAGCTACCTTCTTAGAATTCCCTTCTTGGATGATCCAGTCATTATCTATCCTACAATCAACAAATATAGGAGTAAGGACATCTCTATAATGTAATACCATAGGTTTTGCAATGGTGTAGTGAAGGCCAATCATCTGAACAATGACCAAGTCATAATGCCTCTAAATCACTTTGATAATTCTCTATTCTTCCTTTGTGATGTGCTTCATCTCCTCCACTATGAAGAGTTCAGACCAATTCTCAATGCCTAGGGAATTTAGGGCTGTAATGTCTAATTCAGTGTCCTTGAATGTTCTCCCCTCTTCATGTATCGATAAGTAAAGTTTTGTCTCCTCTTTTAACTATTACATATAAGCTACCATAGTCTCTACTTCTATAAATTATTCACAATGGATTTCAAATTTGTCTTTGTAGTATCTCTTCTTTTACTTACAAACACAATCCAACTCTCTTTGGATCAAATTATAACCAATTGAGTTTGCTTGGGTCACTTTTATGTAGGGTTTAAAGTTTTAGAGCTTTAATGAAAGGATATATCTAGATTTTGACTTATACATGCTTTGTATTTGATTTGGAATTTCACCTTTATACCTTCATGTTTTAAATCCCATAAGATATCTTATTTTATCCCTCTTTTCTTACATGGCACCTATGTGGTATCGATCTGCACCTTTCACAACATTTTTCATAAATGCCTTTTGAGCACTATCCATTAGCTTTCAAAAAATCCTTATTTTATTTCACTTCATTAGATTGAAATCCTTGATTGGTATGAGCCATTAATTATTATTTTGGTCCTCACCTATAATTTTCTCCCTTATATACTTACCCTCATGGTTGTGTCACTTGGCATCCTTGTGTGCCTTCCCATGTTTTGTATCCTACAACAATCCTTTCCTAAATAAGTGTTGGCCATGTGATGAGCTCATGGGCCTTTGAAAATTCATTGGTAATTTCACATCATTGGATCTCAGAGTGTGACAAAGCACAAACCATTGGTCATCTATTAATTTTTCCTTGAATGTGATTTTTCCATGCATCAAGCCCATGGGCTCTCAGGACTCCATTAAAATATCTTCAAGGTCCTCATGTTGTTGGATCATCTTATCATGATGAAGCATGAACCATTGATATGAAAAAGATGCTTGATATTTAATTTAGCATATTATTGACATGGGACTTAGGCTTAAACTCTTTACGCTAAGGTTTATTTCATGTTTATTAAACACAAAAAAGAAATTTATGCCTAAGTTTTCTGAATTCATATAAAGAGGACCATGGTTAAATATTTTAGGTTAAAGTTTACATTGTGTTTAAACAACACAATGCATACTTTGGGCTAAAATATTTATGCTAATCCCATAAAACCTACTCAAAATATTTCAAAATGATATAGTGGTCTAATAACAAATAGGATTTTATTGTATTGACAAACACATTAAAACTTTTAGTTAAAAATGTTTGGTCTAAGCTCTACATTACAAAGATCCTTCTAAAATAAAACTTAGTTTTAAGTCTATATTTTAAGGTATATGAACAAAATATAATGGGGACCTTAAAGTATAGACTTAGACTACATTTATTTTTCATACACTTAGACCACAAGACCATTTCCATATTTATAAATTTAAGATTTCTAGTGTTTGAGCATCTTTCAAGCAATTCCAGTCATCTGAAAAGAAATTCATAAGATTTTTAGTAATATTTGGAGTGAACTTTGATCTTGGGTAGAATGATTCATTAGCTTAAATTTTATGGCCTCATGAACATTAAATACATCTTTGTGGACATAAAATGTTGGTCATGTGAATGTCATTTTTAAACTATTAAAGCTTATGATTTTATGGGCTTAAAATTGATGGTCATGTGGGTGTCAAATATGTCTTTGTAGATGTCAAATGAAAATCTTGAAAGCATCAAATTTAATCTCAATATATTCTTGTGACCTAATGTTATTCTTGTGACCTAATGTGAGAATGCCACTTGGCACCTCTATGGGGCTTCCTAGGATCCTAGACTTAATTCACTCTGTTAGAGAAAGATCCACAAGCAAGTGAGAGCTGTAAGATGGTGATCTAAGAGCTTGTTCATGATTGGTTTCTTTTCTTAGGTGGGATCCTTTGCTTTTAATCCTTGAATGTAATATTTTTACATGTCAATCCTGTAGGCCTTTTTTAATCTTTTTACTTTTCAACTATGCTTTACTCCATCTGATTAAGTATTCATGATGAAGTGAGAACCATTAGATGAAGGCTAAGGGTGTAGCTTTGTTGAGACCTTCACACTATTTGATTATTTTCCCATGATGAGACATGGATTATCATATCTTATAATATGTATGTTATTTAAGTCCTTGTTCAAGCCTTCCTTACTCCATTGGATTAAATACCATGATAATGTGAGGATCATTGGATCTTAGAGATGTAAGGAAGTTAAGTTAGTTCTCATGGTGATATAAAAAGACTTAGGCTAAGGTGTTAAGGCTAAGGTCTCATTTGTATTAATAAATACAATGGGGCCTTAGGATTAAAATGTAAGGATAAGGCATTTAGCATAAAATTAGAC
Source organism: Torreya grandis (assembly GCA_037957365.1). Lineage (NCBI taxonomy): Eukaryota > Viridiplantae > Streptophyta > Pinopsida > Cupressales > Taxaceae > Torreya > Torreya grandis. The sequence goes on from JARHVA010003291.1 coordinate 1,131,166, forward strand.
TCAAGGAATTGAAGCTTAGGCTAAGGTGTTAAGACTAAGGTCCCACTTGTATTAATAAATACAATGGGGACTTAGGATTAAAATGTTAGGCTAAGCTATATTTCAAAGGGGCCAAGTTAGTAAATTTTAAAAAGACCTTGCAAAATCAATATTAGTCATATCTATAAACTTAAAAATGGGAAAAAAATAAAGGGGACCAAGCATTATATACTAAGCTCTAGTCATGTTAAAAAGCATGACTAAGCTTAAAACATGAATTTTATACTTAGGTCCAGAATGGATTTTAACGGGTTCTTGACAATATTAAAATTTTAACTAAGGGTTTTACCTAGGTTTTGAAACATGAATTTCTCAAGAACAAACATGGAACCTATAACTAAAAATCCTTAAAGACCATTTATTAGCACTATCAACCAAAATTAAAGAAAAACATAATAAGTAATCTTGTTTTTGGAAAAGTGGATGATCTTCAAATTTTACAAATGATCTTATCATGCCATATTTTCATTTTTAATATTCAAGGTTTGTTAAGGGTCAAAATTTTCAAAAAAATGGGGGTATATTGGCCTCAACAGGATCAAAGCCCATTAGGTCACTATATTCCCAAGAAAATATATCTGCATAATCTCTATAAATCTCTATGAAATCATGATTTTAAGTTTTGGTTCTTACCTAACCAAGGTTGAGGAGTTTTTCCTTGAAGATAATGAATCTTTCATAGTTCTCTTCATTGGTTAACATCACTACCTTATCTTTTATGATATCATCTCCTTCATGTAAGAGACCTTCAAGGGTGAATAACCCTTTAGGAATCTTATTGGATCTCATTTGAACTATTTTCTCTTCATACTGATGTTAAAAAATTTCTTGGTTTATGGAAGAGAATTTTACTTCTTGTTACAAGAAATAATCAATTTGTTTATCATTTTTAAAGACCTTCCAAAGAGTTTCATTGTTTAACACTAATGATCTTACTACCACTTTGACATGTGGTTGCACCTTGGTCTTTTTCAACTCATTAGGATTATCAAATTGAGATCTCAGAGCTTCTAACCTATCATCAGGTCCATTTTGGTTCCTTGGCAATTTTTGGATGTTAAAGGCCTCAAAATCCTCAATTAGGTCCCATAATTTATGTTTGTAAGACTTCATGAATGGATTATTGGTGATATTATGGCCTCTAACCTAGTTCACTATCAACTCATTATCCCTATAAACTTATAATTTTTTGATCCCTATCTTATTATCCCATTGAAGGCCATGGGTAAGGACCTCATACTCTACCATATTTCAAGAGCAATTATATTGTAACCTATAAGAATAAAAATAATTTTTATTAGAGGGGGATACTAACATTACACTTGCACACAATCCTTGTTTTCTCCTTAATCTATCAAATAATAATTTCCATGATCCACTAGGATCTTCTTAAGGTTTAATGAGAAATGGAATGGATTGATTATCTTCATGTAAGCAATAGACACCAATGTCCCTTTGTTCAACTCCTCCCAAGGGATCAACCAAATGATTGTCATTCCATAGTTCATCCAAGAACATGGCTAGTATCTCCTCAAGTTGAGTGTTTAATTCTTGACAAGTTGTGAGTTCATCCTCATCAATGATGGTGCAATTGAGCTTTATCTTATTTGACCCATAAGGATCTATGTGGAACTATGCAATGGGATTAGCTTTGATTGATACTTTGGTCCCATATCTTGTTTTTAATGCCATTTATGACCAATCTACTACAAGATAACCTCTAATATTTGAAGTGAATTCCATGGATAGGCATAGGGAAAAATGAAGAGATACATCTAAGATCAACACATCTTGAACCACTGAGACACTAAGACAAGCATGTATGGTCATGTTGAGGTTTTTAATGATACCAAATGGATTGATGGAAGATCCATCTAGATGAAACACTCCATTAGATTGGAGTTCATACTTTAGACCAAGCTAATCAACTATGGATTTTGGCATTAATGAGGTGATACACCTAATATCTACTAAGTAATTATGCACTAAGGTGTCACCAATGATCACTAAAATATATAAGGGAGGAGGTTTGACCACTTTACATGGTTTATTTTCATTTGGTCCTTTGGTTACATTGATGAGAACCACATTTTCTCTGCTTGGCTCCTTCAGAGGAACCTTGATCTTTGACAACACTTCTTGGATGATGTCTACTTGACTAGGCATGGAGATAATATCCAACATTTCCACATTTAATTAAACCTTTCATTTGTTCCACAATGTTGATGGGTGAACCACTAACCTTTGGTTGTGCTTTGGGAGCCATAACTACACCTTGAGTTTGTGAGTTTTGGGTAATAAGGGCATTCCCCTAATTTTGATTATTTGGAGCTATTAGAACCTTTGTAACCACAATAGTTCTATTTATCTTTGATATTGAATGAGTAATTGTAGGAGGATCCTTAATTTCTTCTTGGTTCCCATCTATGTTCCTTATTTTGAACCTTGTGTTTATTATCACTGGAATGTATGCCTGGCTAGAACTAGCCTAATAATTGAGTATATAACACTCTTATTGCTCATAATTCACCATTTTAACACCCAAAAAACTTGTTCCTTTATCAATTATTTGACCTTGTTGAGGCTCCTCTAGTTTTGTCATCATGGGCACCTTTGTGTTTTAATCCATAAGAGATTGATTGTACCCATAATTAGTCACCTGCTACCATTGATCATTGAAATCTTGGTTGAAGTCAGTGTTTAGGATAATGGATTTCCAAAATATTGATTCTAAGCCATGGTACCTTCAATTTATTTATAAATATTATTTTAAATAGGGACCAAGGTGTTGGAAGTGCTTGCAACATTTGGATTATAGTTGTTCTATCTATTATAGTTAGGCTTCCCTTATCCCTAGCCTTGACATTGGCCTTGGCCTTGGAAATTTACTTTTTAGGGTAGCCTATATTATTTATAAGATTGTTTATGAGAATGATATGAGGCTTTATAAGGCTTATTGAATTTTTTTCCTCATAGCATTCAATAATTCACTTCCTAAAGATTATAACATGCTCTTGAACTCTTGAAAGTTTTTATGATCTTGGGAATCACCATATTAGCTTGTAGAAGCCTTTTATTGCTTAGGTGAGGGTATGACATCAATTTTAGGCATAAGATGAATGAAATGAATGAGATTAATAAAAATAAGGGGTGGTTTGATCTCAAAGCATAGAGGTAATGGTCATCTATGTGTAAGATTGATAGCTTGTACTAGATAATTTAATTCTATAATTACCACCTCATATGCATTTGGTAATGGGTTTCCTCCCATGGACTGGATCATTACTACAATGCCACTATTTAAGGATTTCAAATAGTATAAGAAGTTAAATTTATGATTAGGTTTAATAGAGATTAGGATTCTATCCCAAGTCTTTTGGAACCTTATGTTGAAGTCTTGCATAACTTCATGAGGGGTTCTTTGAATTGTGGTTAACTATTATATAGGTGACAAATGGTCACTTTTATCCTCAAATATCTTAAACAATGCATATCCTAACTAATCTCATGTTTTAATAGAATTATCATCAAGGATTCTATATGAATCTAGGGCTTTACCTTTGAAATGGATTGCTAATAACCTAATTGCAACATTATCCTCATTGATATCATGAATGCTTTATAAGTTAGCTATATCCATGAGGCATTCATAAGGGGTTATAGCTTGGTTTCTAGTAAAATAAGGGACACTTTTAAGAGCTGATACTGGAATATGATAATATTAAGGAAGGTCCAAAGGACTTTGGCCATTAAAATCCATGAAGGGAAAAGATCTAGGGGCTTCCATGGAAATGAAAGGGTTTAAAAACATTATTCTTATAGGGGTAGACCTTAGAATTGACTTAGGAGAAAAGTTGATTTTATATGGGTGGGTATTAGTAAATCTTAATCTTTTCACTGAGTTTATAGGAAATTCAACAAATTAAAGGGGAATACCTCTAGAATATGACCTTGTAGTCACTTTGGCATGAGATGTAGTAGCTTCTCTACTACCAAAATGTTGGGTCTTCTTTTGGAATATCTAGATGTTGTTTCTTGGAAGCTATAATTGATACAAATTGATCAAACTAACATCAAACTTTGACCAATCTTCTTTGAATTATGTCCCACCAGGCATGCTAAAAACTATTATAGCAGCAATTTGAATCCTTGGAGATGGTTATTCAAGGTCTCTCCAATTTAGATACACTATGTGAACAACCCTAGGTTGTGGTTCACCTATGGTGGGGTTGGACCTCTAGAGAAGGTCAGATTCCTCTTGATGGATCACCTAAACTAATGCTACTACTAATAAAATGGTTATTAAAGGGGAAATAGGGATCTTAAGAAAGATAAAAGGGTGATGCACCAAATCTAAATAAAGATCTCATATGCATGAAGTAAACACTAAGGAAGCATAAGACAATAATATCTCACACAATCTCACTAAACTAGCTATTTGCATAAGTATTTCATAAACTAGGTTCAAAAAGCAATGAATAAAAGTAAAAAGGAGTTCTAAGACTCACTAAGAGCTTCCATCAATGATAGAAAGAACACTAAATTAGATCTACAAATAACTTTAAGACACCTAGAAATGAGCAAGAAAGGACAATGGGCATGGAATATTCTCCTTCATAATTCCATCATGTAAAAGATTTGTTACACACAATTTAAATGGGAGAGATAGGTAATGAAATTATTTATTATTTCAATATGTCTTTCATAAAAATTCTTATAGGGTCTAGCTTTATCAAATTATAGTCATTTCTCTTATAAAATTGAGAGAGAGTTCCTTATCAAAGAGTTTTTCTTCTAAAAATTGAGAGAGAGTTACAATGTGGAAGAAAAATAAGAGATATAGGAGAAAAAGGGAGAGAGGGGGAAAATTCCATCCAAGATCATTAAATGAGCTGCCACTTTTTGATGAATGTTTATCATCTTTTGATCAAATTAAAGCTAATACATCATAGACAAGATAACCTTCATTTGTCCCAATAGTTTCTAAATCATTTCATTGATTAACACACTAGAGGACAAGAGTTTGCCAAATGTGGTGAGTCATGATCCTATGTATGAAGAAAACCCTTTGGCACCCTAAAAATCTATTAAATTCTCTAGTTACCTTTCCACTGCCAGATCTCCATATTGGGACTTTACACTATCTTCCACTTGACTTATTTATGAGGATAAAAACTTCATATCCTTAGGCCTAAAAAATCCATGACCATATCTATTTTTAGTGATTAAAAATCCTTGTTTGTTAAGGATGTGTCCATGTCAAATATGAAATACTTGTTCATAAACTTTCATATTTCCCCTACTTTCATATCTGAGCATAGGTCTTACTATATTTTGAAACCAATCCAATTATTTATTTTCATATAGTCATTATACATGAAAGGATTACATACTACATATCATTATTATTGAGCTATATTAGGTCTAAATAGACCTATTCTAACTTTTAAACTTATGAAATCCAATGACTTATTATACGTGATGTTGAAAACATGATAAAGTTGAGTCTACATGCTCTGGATCCTCCAACAGAGGTCTTGACTGAGCTTCAATGGTGTCCTTCAAATTATTTACCCTAGTTAGACCTTAGGTCACATTTTCTCTCCATTAAAGTCCCTTAGCTTTTTACTTTTAATATTGATCATTGATCATCTTGCTTGTGCACCTTTGGATCTACCTTCTCAACTTATATGTGCATCATTAATTCTCTTTTATATGAATAGATGTGAACCATAGATTTTATTAAATTTTAATGAAGTTGAGACACTTGTCACCCATGTGTTTATATTCAAAATTCACTAACCTTTTGATCCATCTCTCTCTATTAGATTTGCTTTGTATGTTGGATCACATACCATTAAAATTTTTTGGGCCCATTGACTTTGTTAGTCATCGTGCACCATTATATATCTATTTAGGTACATTAGATATTGACACTTATCATAGATGCATTCATTCTTGGGTCTATTGACCTTTTGACTTGATGCTCACCATTGATTTCAAGTGCATGATGAAATGCACTCTGGTAGATATTTGGGATCCACTAACCTTGTTATGTTACCACTTACAATTGGATCTTCTTTGATTGAATGAAAACCATTGATCTTAGAAATTTTGAATTTAAACAACTATTTTAAAAGACTTAAACTTGACATTTGCATGCATGTTTCACTCTAAAAGTCTAATTTTAAAGGATTATATCTTGAGATACCAAACTCATCAAAATACTAAATTTGTAAAAGATGATCTTAGCACTAAATGAATCATGTCTATGTGATATTTTAACTTTTAGAGGCCTCCTAATCTTACTTATTAAATTCACAATAAAGTTTACCCATTCCTTTCTACATGACGTGCTTATGAGGTTTTGGTTCTTCTAGACTTGTGTAAGGAATTGTTATCACTTTAGAAGGATCCAATGAACTTCTAAGACTTAATGTAACCTGATTTGTGCCCTTGAATGCTTGAAAACAATGAGAACCTGATGTTATTCTTCACTTTGAAATCCTATATTTGTTTCCAAGACTACCTCTTAGATATTAACAAATTGCACTTTAAACTTGATTAAAGTGTTTCAAAATCTTTTTAGGTGACATATGAGATCTTTCGACCACTCATTCCATCCAAAACTCTATTCATCTCATCCATTCTAGTAGAAGCTTGTATGTAGGCCAAAATTGGCCAATAGAAACATTTTAGAATGTACCCTTTAATATTTTCCATGGACCAACATGAATTTTAAACTTTTAAAATCATACAAAGGCTTTTCTATCAAGTGGAATTAATAGTAAGGTTGTCCTAGGGTAAATGACCCATGATTTCATAGGGTCCCCATTTTTAAAAAAATGGGGCATGTTAAACTCAAAAAATGTTGACCTTTGTCGGAAACATAATAATATGTTAAAATTCAAATATCTTGGTTTAGAATGTAACCCTAAAGTAATCATCCCTTAGTAGATGTAACAAATATTATAATTGGTTCTCTAGAACTAATAACTTTTCACTTTAAGGATTAAAGGATGAAAACCTTAAAAACATTCATATTGTGTGTGTGATTTTAATTGATTAACCAACATGCCTTTGGGTTTCAAAATCAGTGCCTTCAAACTTTATTGATTTAAACATACATTCTGAGCAAGCATAATACACACACACACACATATGTATACATGTATATATACACGCATATACGCACACATATGTATATATGTATGTATATACATACATATATATATATATACATATATATATATATATATATATATGTATATATATATATGTATATATATATGTGTGTGTGTGTATATATATATATGTATATGTATATATATATGTATGTATATATATATGTATATATATATATATATATATGTATATATATATGTATATATGTATGTATATACATATATACACATATATATATATACATACATGTATATATATACATACATGTATATATATATACATATATATACATGTATATATATATACATGTATATATATACATGTATGTATATATATATATATATGTATATATGTATATACATACATATATACATGTATATATATACATATATACATATATATATATACATACAGACATACATATATACACATATATACATATATGTATATATACATATATACATATATACATATACATATGTATATATATATATACATATATGTGTGTATATATATATATATGTATGTATGTATATATGTATGTATGTATGTATGTATATATGTATATATGTATGTATATATGTATATGTATGTATATATGTATGTATATGTATATGTGTGTGTGTGTGTATTCTCAACTTTGAAAGGGGATGGTTTGGGCACTGCTCTACTACCATAAAAGCATCCATAGCCCTAGAAGAGATACCTTGAGCTCCACTCTAGGCCTTGCTCTACCACCATCCAAGCATTTTTAGCTTGGGTGGATTTTACCCAAATCACCTTCAAGAGAATGAAGCTTGTAGTGTTAATTCTAATTCAAATTGATAGACGTGTTTTTGGTTTTTTTTTGCAAACCCTTGGAGGTTTAGAACTAGTTTGTTAACTTAGTTTTAATGGATTTTAGAACTTCTACTTAATAACCACTCACTTTTAGTGATTAAGTTCTGTGCATGTAATCTTATGATATGAAATTAAGTGCCAATAAATATGGACCTTTATAATTTTAAGACCTTCATCTTGTCAAATGTATTCTTTTTAGAACTAGATTATGATCATAGTAAAATCATATACTCCATGAAATTACAACTTTAAAATTAAATTATTCTATTTTTTTAACTAAACACATAATATTATCTCTTACTTTGGACAACCATCTATTGGGATGTATATGAGCTTCAACACCTTAATTCTTTAGATTTCATAACTTTGGATAAATTCAAGAGCAACTCAAGACCTTACCCAAAGGGCTTATTACTAAGCTAAAACACATGGAAACTACACTAACGAAAGAAAAGAATTGAAAGCAAACACATAATAAGAAATCAAATGAGAAAGAAAACTAGTCTAACCGTACCTATTGCTATACTAAAAAGACTCATAATTCTTTGGTCGGGGTACAAGGGGTAACCAAGAACTATTTCTTCAAGTGTTGTCCATTCACTGGTATATCTAAGTTAGTTCCTTACAAGTCCTTCATTTTCAATGAATTATCACCCAATATCTCTATAGTTTTATATGGCCCAATCCAAAGGGGCATTAATATATCATGTTGACCTTTTTTCTCATGGGCTTTATCCCATAGTAAGACCAAGTTAGATATTTAGAAGATTTTGCTTTTAGCCTTTTTGTCAAACCACCATTTTACTATGTCTTAATGTTTACTAAATTTCTTGAGGGCTTCATCTCTAACATCTTTCATCTAGATGATATTCAATAATCTAGATTTAATTCTTTCATCATCATCCATATATTCAACCATGAAATCATTAGTGGGTAGCTACAATGTAATGGAAAATATTAGTTGTTGCCCATACACTAATAAGAATGGAGATGACTTAAATGCTTGCTTATATCTAGTCTGATTAACCTAGAGAGCATATATAATAATGACTACCACTCCCTTGGCCATTTATTTACTAACTTCTTTATTTCATTCATCAATTTCATATTTATATACTATGAAACACCATTACATTATGGATAATGATTCAAAGAAAAATTGAAAATAATTTTACTATCATAAGCACATTTTGTGAATTTTAAAAATTAGAAAGTTGGGCCACTATCACATACCAAAGAAAAATGGGTCCCAAATCTGGTTGTGATGTTATCCTCTAGGAAGTTGATGACATCAATTGCTCTATAATTATTAGTGGCAATTACTTCAGTCCACTTGGTGAAATTGTTAGTAGCTTTTAGCACAAGTTTATGTCTTGTCAAAGAGTTAGGATTGATGACTCCAATAAAGTCTAATCCCCATTATTAAAATGACCTAGTCTTAATCACTGGTTATAATGGCATGGCTACCCTTACTTCTACATTATTAAATAACTAACATTGATGACATGCTCAAACATGAGAATGTGCATCCTTAAATATGGTAACCCAAAAATAACTTGATATAAGTATTTTATGGGTAATGGCTCTACCCAAAGGATGTCTGCTTCCCAATTTCTCATGAAAGTTGTTGAGTATATTTGTAGTTTCTTTCTTGGAGATGCATCTCAAATATATTCCTTCATAGTTTTTTTAGTGTAGCACTCCTCTTTTAAACATGAAGTGTGAACTTTTGAGCTTGAGTTATCTTACTTTATCTCATTTCAATTTTGTGGGAAAAGTGTCATTCATTAGGTAATAGACAATGTCTTTATACCATTCCTCACTTGAGACCTGGTCTGTATCTACTTGCAAAACATTAATTTAAGGGTTAGTCTTGGTAATTAACTAAATTAAACCTTGGCCATGTACCATCTTATCTAACTTGATCTCTATATCATATTCTTTGATCTTGATCACCCATTTTCCTCATATCTCTCCTAACTCATTCTAGTTAAACATCTTAGGTTTAGGTACAATGGCATGAGTTTTGTTTTAGAGGATGTAATGTGTGAATTTATTTACATCTTCACCAAGGCTAACAAGATGAACATATAAATTTAACATCCTTTAGTTTTTAATCATGAAAGTGATTGGATGTTCCTTTTCATCTACTTTCTACATTTCATTTGGTTAAAATTAAAAGAATAAAGGTATAAATATTACCAAATCTATGATTATGAACACAGGTTTAATTCCTTTTCATCCTATCATCCATCAATATTTTCATCCTTTTTTAACATGGCATTAAAAGGTCTAATAATTTTAGAATCAATTCACATTAGTGGTTTTATTTATTTTTTGCTATTAGGAAAATTAACCTTAAAAATAACATTAATACTATTAGGTCAATAGGCATACCATCCTTTTTGATTATGTGTGGCAAAAGATACTCTTCTTAGGGTTTGAGATACCAAATGTCTTGCACTTCTCCAAAACTTGTTGAAATGCACATGTGATCTATCTTATTTTTAGATAAACCATTATGGTTAAGTAATCCATGTAAATAATAATGCACTTATCAATTAGTCCTTGGAATTCATGTTCCATGGCATGCTAAAAGGTATCTACAACATTGATGAGTCTGAAAGGCAACCTTATATATGCATAATGTTTCCCATTTGGTCATGAAAGATGTCTTCATTTTATCTTCTCTATTAACCAACACTTGGTTGTAACCAGAGATGCCATCTAGAAAGGAAATCATTCAAGAGCAGGTAACCATTTGAATTACCTCATCCAAAAAGTGAAATAGTTAATTATCTTATTTTTAGGATCTATTTAAATTTAATAAGTTTAAGTAGAGTCTAATTTCATAGTTTTTATTTTTGATTAGGATGAGGTTAGCCACCCAAGTGGAGTGTCTGATTGGGAAGACTATCCTTACATCCAGTACCTTCTTTATTTACTTATATATGAGAGGCTCTAGAATGGGGTTGATGGGTCTTTTCCCTTGATAGAAAGGTTTCCATGTTCCATTTAAAGGGCTCATATGAGTGATGACCCGGGTGTCAAAGACTTTGAGATCTTCATAAGACCATGTAAGGATATCCTTGAATCTAGACAATATCTTAGTGGCTTTAGCTACTTCTTATTTTGTATAGACAAACCTGATGTTGATGTTTTATGGATTTGCTAATGAACCTATATTAACTTATGTGTAATTCATGCCACTTATTTTGGGCACCTTAGCATCTCTTGTGGTCTTATCTTGATAGAATATCCTCTATAGAGAGATCATGCCTTTCAGAATTCTATTCTTATTCAATTGGATTATGCCACCTTCATCAAATTTGGCCTCCCTTATAGACTCTTCATCTTTCTCATGTATTATGTGTGATTCAAAGACTCCATAACTATTCATGATCTAGATGGTTTGCTTCATCATCAAACTCCTAGAATTTATTGACATTATCTAGGATACAAAGGCACAATATCATTTTAACTATAAACTTATATAATTTGAGGGCCTCAAGTGGGACTATATTCATTGTTGAGAAAGCTAATACATCTTTTAGGTGATTTTGATCTTTGGATATAGAGGAAATGTTAAATGATTTAAAACTCTTTATTAAATCCCATTCTCTAAATTTATACTTATTCAAAACAAAAGCTTGTATTGGTATCAACTACATACCTACTTGATCACTAATTTTGAATCACCATGTACTGATAATTTTTGTACCTTATGTTTTATGGTTAATTGAAATCCTAAGATCAAGGCCTTATATTTTACAAGATTATTAGTGAATGGATATTAAAATCTAGAAGATGCTAAGTATTGCTTACCAACCAAATTTTTTAGAATAATACCTATCCTTGATCCTTACTTGGCTCTCTAACTATCAAAGTACATCATCTAGATTCCTTCATCCTTTGTCATAAGTTTTCTTTCATTTGATCCAATAGTATCAAGAGCATATATGCCTAGGTCAATGGTCTAAAAATTCACCTTCTCATTCTTGACATTCTACTCTGTTATCATGAAATTCATTCTCAACTTTCATTCAATTTGGATTTCGTTAGGTATACCCATCCAAGGTAACCACATATGAAATTAGTCTATGGACATATATCCATTCAAGGATTTTCTTTAGTCTCTACTCAATAACATCCCATATGATTATGGGATTTTTTTGACCTAATTGTTGATGAACTACTGAATCTAGGGTTCATGAGCTAACTATATATGAATGTTCAATAGTTATCCTACCACCTTAACTTTTGAATTTCCTAACTAGATGATAGATTTGTTAGGCTTTATTAGATTCATTATGATCTTTTCATAAATACTTATGAGCATTATATTAATATATTCTCCAAAATCAAGTAAATAATTATGCACATTCTTCCCAAAAATTCTAAAAATTAATAGAAATAGAGGGACCTTAGCCTTACTTTTATACATTACCGCATTCACATTTGTATATTTAGATGTACCTTTGTCTAATTTCTTAGTTAATGATTTTAGAAGTAAATCATGTTACTCAATGATTTGATCAAGATCATGTAATGTGATGTTGGCTTTAATCTTTTTCATATCTTCCACAATGTTGTATCCAACTTTGGATCCAGTCATAGCCAATTATAAAATTGACTAAGTATATTTTCCCTTTGGGGGAGGAGGATCATTATTAGTTCTATGATTTAGGTGTGTGTCAACTTTGTTGGGTAATGTAGAAGTTATCAAAGGTTCCTTTTGGGCCCTATTTATCAAGGCATAATTTCTTATTTGGTGTTATTGGAAAGTGTGGATATTTTCTATGTTACCCTTAGGCTCATTATCCTCTTAGTTAGGAAACTCATAAGTTTCAACTATGACAGCCATTTTGATGGTATTGAACCCACCATTAGGTGTTATTGTATATCCTAAACTTCTAGTATTGTCTTGATTATTTAGGATAGCATCATAAATTTCCATATCACCTCAAAAAAACTCAAAAGTATTGCATAATTATATATAGTTTAACTCTCTATATTAGGCTATGTTATGGACCTTACACCAATTATACAAGGCCAATTCATAGATATTTATGTCAAACATCTTATTAGTTAGGGGTTTATTGTTTTTATTATTATTTTTATACATATTAAAAGGTCATTTGTACTTTTTAAATGTGTAATTTATATTAAAAGCTTCCCCCATGTTTATTATTTTACTTAAAAAATTTAGATTGTCACTACTTATTTTTTGAATGATCCTCTGAATTTCTTCCAAGTATCCTTTTGAGGATTCAGGATTAGTGTTCTAGGTTAGGATTTAGACAACACTTTGGGTGTTATATTTGTTGATAAGGACCAGAGTCTAACTATTTTTTTAGGGGTGATTCCCATCATTAAACTGGTTAAAGAATCCTAGTTATTATCTATGAGATACATAGATCAATGGTAATTGATTGAGGTCAAGAATTTGATTTAATGCAAGCATATTCTGATTTACATTTATAACTAGATTTAAATCAAGTAAAGATGGGTTGATGTTCGTAATAGTGAAGGCATGATTCCCCTACAAGTGTATTTTTTCATCAATATGTACAACCTCTGCATATATGTATGGTAGTGTATTGATGTTTATGGCCCTATGTAGAAAGATAATAATCATGGAATCTAGGGTATTCTTATAAATTTCAAGTGATAAGTTATCTATAGGCTAGTAGGGAGCTTTGGTGAGGCTATACATATTTTGAAATTTAATATTAAAAGATCTTATGGGCTCATTTGGGTCTCATTTCAAGATAATGAATTATTGGTAAATGATCTCATGACTAATTACCATTCCAAATTGTGTGATGAAATTATCATTAAATTAGTCCCATTTAATGATGGATTCCTATGGAAAATTAAGGAATCAGTCATAGGTTTCTTCCCTGAAGGTAAATTGGAAGAGTCTATAGGATACAGATTCATGGATGATGTTTAGAAGCCTAAGAGTTGATTTTAAATAATCAATATGCTCTTTGGTGGTTATACCCCTAGATGGATTGAAGAGAGGGAGGCATTTCTCAAGGCTCTTAGGCAAATCATGGATAGGGCTAGGCACATTTACGAAAGATCCTCCTAACCATGTGATGACTGGATAGATGTAAAACAATAGATGTGGATGATGGTTAATTGGAGAGGTAGGGTGGGATTTTTATCTCTTTTTCCTCCCTTTATCAATTATATATTTTTAATGGGCTCCTAAAGATCCAAGGGGAACTCTAGTTTTGGAATGAGAAATGGTATGAATCCTAGGCAACTCTAAGATGCTAAGCAAATGATCTATGTCAAAAATTCATAATACTACAAAGGCTCATCAAAAATTTATAAAAAAGGTAAAGATCAAAAAATTAGCTTAAAGGAACCCCATAGAAGGGTCCATAATTAAGTAGAGTGGTTTTATTTTGCCTTTGTCGATCTAGATCCTTCAAAACTTGAAAGCCTGCACAATTTTTTTCAAAACCTTGGTTTAACCTGTAAAGATCAATATTAGACAAAATACTTAAATCAAAATTTAGTATATTAATCTTATTAAAGTGTTTTAGAGTGAAATTATACAAATAATATCTTGATCATACATGGACATACATAATCTAGACCTTTAAAGCCTTGGCTCAATGATATTTAACAAAATAATCTATTTAGACACTGATAGTTATGCTTATTTATCATAGACCAAAAGTTACCTAGTTTAAATCATTCATAACTTTGCAAATATACACTAAAAATATCCTATCTACTCAAATAATTCAATGACATGTCTATTTTTAATGTTTTTAGACAAAATTTAAATGGATTAGAAGGGAAATTATAGACTATGCTTAGACTTAAGCCAATATTTCAAGGAGATTTTGGAATAAACACTTTTCATATGGATCTTTAAAATTTTGCAAAGATCTTACAAAAGATGAAAATAAAATGCACTGTTTATCCTAATCCTTATGTATTTATAGAAATTATACTATATTTCAAACAAAATACACTACAATTTTTATCAAAACAAATAAAGGCCCTCCTTCTAGTGCCAAATTTTCTCATGTTGATGTATATCTATGATAATGATATAATGCAAATAGAAAAATAATATTTTTCAATTTATAGTGTAGGCACTAGAAGACCTTAGGGCTTTATTGAGTTCTACTAGAATGATTATGTGGTAACCACATTTAGTCTGTGAGTAGACCCTATTGTAGGGACAAAAGGAACTCAATAGTAACACAATCTATCTAAAATTTATTTATACTGTTATGATGTAAAACTACTTTTGTATTTTTCCAATTTATGCCGAAACTTTAAAAAAACAAGTGGATATTTATATTGAACATTAATCTAAAGTGATTCATGTTTAAAAAGTTTAAAAGGGGAACCATGGTAGAGCAGAAAATAAGGTTTTATTTGAAATAACAAAGTCTAACAGATCTCCTTTAGTTCCTTATGAAAATAGTGTAAATAAAACTAAAATCTATGGGATCTTAGTTTTGGGTTTAGAATATAATAAATGTAGTAGGAATTCTAGGGTAAATATGATGCATATATCTTAGAAATATGATTTAAAATAGCTACCTAAAACAAATTGATTTTATTACATTCATTAATAGAATAAAAAGAAAACATGACATATATAACAAACTTTGTTAGCATAACTAAAAGCACAAACTAATAAGATACATTCAAAACACTAATGTTAGATTTAACCATTAAATAAATGAAATCATATGCTATTAGAAAAAATTGAGAAACAAGAACATATGATAGTAATGAAATTGTGAGAAAATTATAGGAATTCTTCTTTTTCTTTACATTAATTTCAAAACATTCTATTCTAAAGTAAAATAAAGGGAGAGGTATCCTATATATATGCCTTTAAATTCCTAATATGGTTATAAGAGAATTAGGTATATGACACATGTCAGTAGATAAGGTCCTTAACATCCTAAAATTGAAGAATATTCCCTATTCAAATAGGGGAATATTTTACAATTCATTTAAGGGAATTAGGACATGATTTATAATAGAAAGCCCAATAGATGTCTATCTCACTCTTGAAGTGTTGGGCTAATATATTATTGGTGTGGTTGATGATGAATCTCCCAGTGTAGAAGAAGATGGATGTAAACCCACAATAGATAAAAGAGTGCTGGTGATAGCTAAAGAATAAGATATCTCAAGATGGGCTAAGGAGGTAGAGGTTCCTGTAGTGATGGTTTATGACTTACTAGATGTTTGTTTCTCAACTTCCATTTTCCCTCTCCATGATTTATATCATATCTTGTAAACATTATTGATAAATTTTAGATTAATAATAGGCTCCTTTAACAATTTAATTATAATCCCTACCATTAGATGTATCCAAGTTTGCCATTTCTTGCCCAAAAGTTACTCCCCTAGCCATTTCTTATTTCCTAAAATTTACAATAAAGCTATATAATTGGTCTATAAAGTCATCATTACTAACAAAGAAACCATACTTGTTGGAAAGATGTGTGATCTTAGCCTCCTTGAGTAGAGTTATGACTCTATCACCATGTTGGGTAAGAGACTGGCCCAGAGATCTCATTTCATCACTCCATTAGTTTAATGTTTTTCATTCTAGTAAACTTCACCAAGTTGATTATATTTTTATCATATGTCCCATATATAGCTTTTATCTTGAAGATCTTATTGTGGATTTCATCTCCCTTTACCTTGTAATTGGACAACATGTTCAAAGTATCAAAATTTTCTTCCAAATCTCATTCTACCTTTGTTTTGGTCTCCTTCGATAATTTGTCTTTGTGTTGTTACTCTAGGTTAGTTACTCTCTATTTCACTCCTTTTATTAATTCAGCAACTACATCATCATATGCCTTTAGATCTGAGAGGGGGTCCTCTTCATACTATTACTACTAACTAGGCCTAGCTTGTTTCTTCTTGGTCACCTTGAATAAGGTCTCCTCTAAATTGTATATAATTATTTGGTTTCTATAGGTGACCTTAATCTTGGTTAACCTCTTCATTACTCCAAATTTCTTTTTGAATTTTAATGTGACCTATGGAGGTTCCACTATGACCAAATCTTGGTTTTCCAATGTAACTAATTACATCTATTTTTTTCCATGACTTATCTTAAAAACCACTTGAAGGCTATGTAGATGGATGCAATTATTTATAGGGCGTTAATCCTTAGCAATAATATGTTTGGGAAGAAACTATGGATGTGATTATGATAAATGTAGAGTGGGGGATGAAGTGGGTAGTGTCATTTTTGGGGATGGAGAAGAACTAGTGCTAGTTAAAGCACTAGTTGTGAACATATGAACTTGAGGGATGATAACAATGGGTCTCTTGTTTGGTAATTATAGACCAAGCCTAGACATATGACCTAATATAATTGGAGGCAAATTGGAAATTACTTAGACCTTAAAAGAGAAGGATATGACAAAAGGGTTGACAATGGACAATGGCATGGTCACAAGTCTAATTATATTTCTGGTGAGGGGCCTACAGGGTAAGAAATTCATATGGTCTAGTGTCAAGAGCTCATAGAATATGCATAAGGGTTGGTTATATAAGAATGAAGGAGGTAATCAAACACATTCTTAACCTATTATATTTGGTTCTTCTTTAATAGGAAGAAGGGGAAGAAATCCTAAGGTTGAGGTTGTTGGTGTTGGAGTAGGTGTAACCACTACCTCCACTACATGTCTTTCTTGTACTAAAGTAATGATGTGTGTTTGGAATGAGACATTAGATGATAATTATGAAATATAATCTTGATTAGTGATATTTCCTATATCAACTCCTCCATTCTCCAAATTAGTATATAATTCCTATCATATCTTCTGACTGAGTCAAGGGTTAGTTAGCCTTTCTTCCTTAGTACTAAAAATAAGGACTACAAATGTAGATGCTCATGCCTAGGTATCCTTGTGTTCAAAAACCTCATATAAACCTACATCATCCATCTTCCCTTTTACCTATGGTATATTAAAAACCTTTAGTCTCTACTTCACCTTGATCTCATTGGATACATTAATGTAGAACTAGTCTTCATCTTTAGGGTCATGATGGTATGTGATGCTTAGAGTTGACTTGTGCTTGCTACAGTGTTTGAATGTTATGTGTTTAGGGTCCCGATCCCTATTGGTAGCCCTTTCTAAACCAAAGGTGGGTTTTTTATTGGTGACAATAATAACTAAGTTCCAATTTTAAATTTTGAATTGGCCAATGTTGGATAGTTGAGGATGAAAAAGTCCTCTTTTCATATTATTTCATAGTCTATCTACCCCTATGAGTTTCTAGAAGGAAATTTCTTACTTGGCCAGCTTGTTTATCACTTTGGTAGGTAGACTAAAAGGGGTTATCTTAATTCCTACTACCTTTATTATTATTATTATTATTATTATTATTTAGTCTATATAATACTAGTATGCTCCCAAGGTGTTGATTATTTTTCTAATTTATTTAGCTAACCTAACATGGGCCTCTCATGAATGTCCTTGTACATAATTAGGTAGAAGTGCTCAATGATTTCTCTCATCTCCTACTTGTATTTTTAGATTCTTACCTTTGAAAAGACATTATGCATGGTCTAATTTAGATTGGGATCCCAATTGGTGAATTAGGGAAACTTCTAGGTAATGAGGATGAAATTTACCAGGCATGACATCATATAAAAATGATCTCCTTGGTTGGCCATGACCTTACTAATCTAGGTTTCTAAGTTACAGGAAATGATTTCTCCTAGAGGGGAAGTATTATCAACATCAATCATCATGGGTAGAAGAGGAACCCACTTCTCATCTACATGGCTTGTATCCTTGGCCCTATGAAACCTATTCATCATGGCCATCCTCATTCATACCCCTTTCTTGAATTGGGTGATGGGGACCTGGTTGATCTTGGATTTTCATATGAACCTTACCTTCGTCTCTTCCTATTCCCTCAAAACTTATCTAGGTTTATGTGTTTTAATCCATTACATGATAGTTTATTGATTGTAAAAAATCATTGGTCTTATTAGATTGTAATAAGCATATTGGCATAACCCAAATTAAAATACTTGATCATATTATCAACACACCTAGATTGGAGAAAAATTTGGTGCACTAAGTCCACATAGGGGAATACCTTTGGGTTAGATATAGCCTTGAGCAATCATGTAGATTTGAGTGCCAAGATGTCTAACCTATCTTCTACATCATTAGAGTCTTCCTCATTATCATTGTCGCTATCTATCATATTTTACATGTGGTAGAATAGATCATTATAATTCTTTTCTTTGGTGACCTGTGAAATAGAACTGAAACTGGTGTCCTAGAGATGATGCTCATTCCATAGGAATAGAGGAATATAACTTGATCAAGTTTGGTGCATCTATAAGTTCCTACTTCAACCATGGTTCCTAAATTTTATGATTAATGAGCTCATGGATTATCTTGATGTTGAATGAATTGAAATAAGTCCTTATCAAATAACATATAACACTTCAGATTTTTTTAGAAGATAACATTTGAAAGTGAAAGTAATGCCTTGAGAAAACAATATTTAAACTCTAGATTTTTTATAATTTTGAACTAAAAAATACAATTCATAAATGGAAAGTATCTTTAACATAAAGCTCAGGTGTCTCTTTAGTTTTGTTTTAATGGCTTTGAAAATCCAGTTTTGGAAATTAGACAATCACTGCTTTCATCTTATCCACATGGACTTTTAATATAGGCTTGAATTTTACCTTGAGGTGACATAGATTTATAACCACTAAAATGAACCCCATCAGTATTTAATTTGCACCAAAAACTATCACTTTGTGGACAACTATGCACTACCTAGGTGCCATACTTAGCATTTGCTTAACATTTTATGCCTTTTTATGCACTTAACCTTTTATTTATAATATTAGACTATTCAAGTGGGTTTTGTGGTATTTTTCCAAGTGTCACCTTCTGATTGGATCACTCTTCCTTTTGATTTTTCATGGCTTGAACCCTTTTATTTTGTGTTGACATGGCCTTGGGACCTGTACTAGCTTGCTAAGTGGAAAGCTCTCATTGTCTTGCACTATCATGTAGATTTTTAATAAGAAAATTTTGATGGACCTAACTACTATTCCACTTTACCATGTGTTAAATTTTTATTGGGTTAGTTAGCTAGGTTATTACCATGAGATGATGGGTCCACATGTCATCAACCCATTGGTTTTAGCTATCAGGTGACTTCTAAGAACCTCTAACTATATAAGATTGAGTGATTAAGTGAAAAGTGTCATATTTTCATGCACTTGTAGTATTAAGATAATAAAAATTACACCTTAGTTTTGGGGGGCATAAAGCATATGATCAAGTTCCAAGTGGCATGTCTTGATTGAGTTATTATTTTTAGGATGAAATAAAACAATTCAATGACAAGTGGTGCATTCTCATTATGTTACTAGGTCATGGGATGTGACAAAATAGTAGGATCATTAGAAGACTATGATTGAGTGCCAAGTGACATGTTGTAATTAGATTGTCAAGTTTTAAACATTTTTGTATCTTATATTTGAACTTGAAACACTATGATTGAGTGCCAAGTGGCATGCTCTTATTGGATCACAATGTCATGAGACTTGAAAAAATAGTATGATAATTAGAAGACCATGAATAAGTGCCAAGTGGCATGCTATTATTGGATCACCAGGTCATGACTATTTTCAAAGGCTAAAATATATATTGTTACATGTCAATTGAAGGTGAATTGGCATCGAGTTTTTGCATAAAGGATAAATGAAAATGTTATAAATTTGATGGTAAATAAAAAGGGGCAAGTCTAAATTTAAAAACCTTAAGTACAAAATCTGACTTGGACCCTTATATAAAACTTAAAATCAAGGTACATCATAATATTGAATAGTATTTTTGACATAAAAAAAGTAATACTATGATTCAAAAAACATAATTAAGTGATTTGGATTATGTCTTAAGGACCATACCTTGGTTTTTCAAATTTTAACCCCTTACAAGAACACTTTTAAACAAAATAGATCATAAAAACTAATCAGCTAGACATTAATGAAACATTTTAAAAGGTGCCCATTAATATTTATCATGTATCAACATGACTTTTAAACTTGTAAATTCATACAAAGGGTTTTCAATCATTTGGAATCAATGGTAAGGTATATAGGTTAAATGACCTAAGATTTCATAGGGTCCCCATTTTTAGTCAAATGGGAAATTTTGAACTCAATAGACAACATCTTCTAATTGTGAAAAAGTGGTTATGGAACCTTTTGGTAGGCTATAAGACCAATTATGAACCTCATCAAAAATGCTTGTATGGAATAATTTTAGTAATAGTTTTTCATATTTGTCCCATTGACAAAATTAATGTACATAGTTAATCATGTGGTTGAATGTATCTTTATAACTCAAAAAGAGAGGTAAATATGGTAGCTCAAAATCTTATTTAGAAGGATATTCATATATACATTATGTGATATCTTTATTATTGATTTAGTTAACATTTACATTAATATTATAGAAATCCATTTGACTTTGAAGTATAGAAACCTGTGTTTGAATATCCCCAAAGGTGGTCATCAAATAAATAATTTATTCCATGGTAATAATGTGTTTTTTCATAAGTGTTATAATTGGTTCCAACCCACCACCTTTTTTGAATCTAGGAATATGAGTATCATCATCCTCATGGATAGCAAGTATAAGTTCATAATCATTAAATTTGGGATATTTTGGTAGTGGTATTACATATTTGAATTTTGGTACTTTTGGTATGAATATATTGGAACATTTGAATAATTTGGTTCATTCACTATTGTTAAATATATAACAATTAGAGCTTGAGGTAGCTTTTATAAAGGCATCTATTTTGGTATAGTAGGAACCTTTGGTAAAAATGCATATTTTGTATGATTTGGTACATTAGGAAAAATTTTCACTTTAGGTTTATAATTATTTATTCTTCTTGATGGATTAATGTTACTTGGTAAAGAGGGCATGATTTCTTTGTTAACATTTTTAAAATTTTCAATATCAAATGAAGGTGGGAAAAATTCATAACCTTTGACTGGGGGGATATTATTTAAACATTGGAACATGAGGAGTTTTATCAATGATATTAAAGGAACTTCCAATTTATAATTACTTTATAAATCCTCCATGATATCCTTATGTATTTGGATAAAACTATCACAATTAAATAAAGGAACACTTTTTCCATGTGAAACCAATTTTTGTGTAGAATGTAAAGGCAAAGGATTTTGATCTTCCTCAATATAGATCAACTTATTTTTTGATATTTTGGGAGAATGGACCTTATTATAGGTATAACATCTACCACCATTAAAATATTTGATATTATATGTTTTACCACTTGGAAGAATACATGAGTAATCAATTTTGATTCCTTCCTTAAGGGAGAGTTAGAGAGTTTCATAATCATAGTCATCAAAGCAATTGATATCATCCATGATGAGAGATATAAAGAACACAAAAATTAAGATAAGGTAAGATATAATCATTTAAATCATAATGATTATACAACAATTACACTCAAAAATCTAGTTCACCAATTTTTTAAACCTAATTTTGGATGTAGATCGTACTTGGGTAGATAGGGTTAAGAATATCAAAATGACAATGTAAAAGGGTGATAATCAGATCTATAATAGTGAAAATAAATTCTAAACTTAGATACAACATATGCTATTTTTTAAAATTGAGATAAGTTAAATATATAAATCAAAACTATGCAAGATATATAAATGACAAAGAAATATTGTCCTTAGTTGGTTTTGATGCTAACATAATTATAGATCTAGTATAGGTAAGAATCAAACTAGAATAAGATTCTATAACATCTACCAAATTCTAAATTATGTGCCTTTATATTCATAAACACTAGCATCAATATTGGATAATAGCATCAACACTATTATATAATATAGACACTAGTGTTTTGTATGTAATACCTATTATAAAAGGATGCAACTACTTGGATGTTTTTGGGTTTATCTTCACCTTTACTCTGGTATAATAATATTTAGGTCATGGACTATTTATCCTCATGAAATAGAAAAACCCTAGTTCTTCATCTTCACAGTGACCTTGGAAAAAATGGGTTAGTGAGCTCACAATGTCAATCTAACTCCAAATACCCTCATGTCAATAGGTGTTACCAACATAGCCACTAGTTTATAGAGGGCCTTAGACTAATGTTGTTTTCCCATAATGTGTTGGCTTGTGTTTCACAAGGGTGAAATGTATGGAAAATAAGTATAATAATGACATAGATTATAACTTATAAAATTATGCTCTTAGGCTACTCCTTCAGTACTTCATACATGTAGATGTGTAGTCTCTTTGACCAATATGGAAATAGAAATAAATAGTGTTGCTTTGCTTAATTGAATTCTCTTTGGTATGAATGCTAGGTTCAAAATTAATTAAGATTGATTCTAAATATGTAATACTCATATTGGGAAATATCTCTGATTAAATCACTTAGGCCACCATTAATATATGTTTCATCTAAAAATTAGATGACTTTAGGATATCAGACACATGCATTAGAGTAAGACACTAGTGATGATGTAGGGGTTTATGAATGAAACTTATTTCCTAAAAGTTAAAAAATAGGTACATGTTCAAATATTTAAAGGGTAATAGATAAACATATTTTAAGCATTCTAGGAAAGATAAAAGTTTTGGGTCATCAACTTAAGTCTAGTCAAACCAAGAGATAGGCCAAGGGATATATGACAGACTTGATGTGAGACTTGTGAAAGTTAGAAAGGTCTAAAACTGATATGAACAATCAAGGTCTGAGTTTTCCAAGTGTATAATACTGAGGTGCTATATAATTCATAAATATAATCTATAATAAGAATATAAGAAAAATAAGGAGCAAAAATAAAAATCATAACATGAATTAAATGGGAACAGAAAGATGGTCGGTAACCCTTCTATAAGTTATTTAGAGATAAGTGATAATACTAAAATTTCATTAGAGATTAATATATGAGTTATCATAATAACTTAGAGTAGTAAAACTACTCCCATAGATCCATTGAAGAGGACAAAGGTTGAATTAGAATGACATAAGCATATAACTTCAACCACCATGGTACCACCAAGTCTCCTTCAACCTATTTCATGAGGATAAGTTATCATATCCTGGTATAAATTAAATCCCATAGACAAGGAAATGATTGGATAAACTCTTATTCAAAGTTATTTAGGTGATAGGATGGTTTGGTGTGTTAAATTGGAAGAAGGCACTAAAAAGTATTTAACTTCCTTGACCACTTCTAGGCCACAATATAACTTAGATTTAAATTTTCCCATAGAGAAACAATTGGAGGATATTGTTGAAAATTCCTTAAGTCATAGAAGTGATATACTAGACAAAAACCTAATAATACTTGAGGCTAGGGAAGAATTATTAGGACCACTACTAAGAGAAAATCAAGTGAAAAAAATTGAATATAAGGATAAATTAAATAATCTTCATGAAACAATGGATGATGTAATTAATTACTTTTCTTACTCACTCAAATATCCATTATGTAATCGAGATAAAAATAAGGAGCTGAAATAAATGAAAAAATAGATAATTAATGCTTCTACTAGATTTGGATCCCAAAAGATTCCATCTCAAGAAAAATGAGTTAAAATGATATATTTGCATGAGAAATACAAGGTAAAATATACTCATAAAATATCCATATATGAGGATATGCATTTTTATGACATATACCTAAGTAATCATATGAATTAGATGGAAGTCAAGATCAAAGGTCCTGAAACATACTTCACATACTAGATAACTCCCTAGCTTTGAATGACATATTAATGGCAACCAAATAAATTGTGGCCATAGAAAATAAAATTTTGGAAGCTAAGGAAATCATCCTGCATTGGGATACATTTTTCAAAGATACATTGAGAAAGTATGACAAACATATACCTCAAGGAGAGGAATCCACACATTAATATAATTTTTGAGAATACACTTTTCTCAACTAAATTAGATAGTTTATGATTTTCACCTATCAAAATATTTAAAATTATATAAAATAAGATACAAAGTTATAAAAGTGTGGAAAATGTTGGCAAGATCTTCATCAGTCAAAATACTAAACTGCAGTTACTACATACTCATTACTTTTACCATAGCAGTAGACAACATCTCTAGGATAATGGGATAGAGGCTTGTATTATCTGGGCTATGCATTAATTAATTAATCATTTTATAAATAAAATATAACTTAGTTGAATAAAATTCATGTTCCCATAAACATTACCATTGAATTTTAAGTTATCTAGATGGTATTTATACTTTAATATTTTAATAGAGTAGATACAGGATAAAGAAGAACTAAATAATAATATTGAAGATCAATAAGTCTAAAAAATGGATTAACCTTTATAATAGGATACAATGGTATATTATAAATATTTATTATAACATTGTATTCAATGGTTAATATATCAACATAAGTAAAGAAAAGTTATATTACGAATTATTATGTATTGTGTAATAATTACTATGAATGAAACACCTATTTTTTTAATGAATGCATAAGATAATTGTATTGAAAATACTAACATTTTCATCATATTATTATTAAATTAATTTAACTTAAAAAATATAAACCATATGTAGTTAGCAACTTTATATTTTATGTCAACACCTAAAAAATAAGTGAAATTTTTATAATTTTTATTAGCACCGAAAAATTTATTACTTCACTAGGATATAACATTTATTTATATTAATGAAAAAATATTTATGATAAAAATAAAAAATATAGAATAAAATAATAGTAATTTCTGAAATTTAAATTGGGAGGTATAAATATCCCAATATAAAATCATTTGGTCATTTGCTATTTTTGGAAAAATAGAGCTCTATAAAACCATTTATGGTGTGATGAGAGACATTGGATAGAGGAAGATTAGGTTGATGCACGATGTGTCTCCTATAAGCAAACACATAAACCATATAGGCAGGTATTGCATTAATTGTTTAATTTGGAAAATAATAGGTAAAATAGAATATATTGAGTTAATCTACATGCTAAGAAAATGTGTAGCCTGATTTTCCCCAATAAGCATCAAAATGTATAGGAGGTTTTGGCAAGTGGTGGGCAGAATAACAATTACCAAAATTAGGGTTATGGGTATTTACTAGGGCCATAGTAATAAATTTACACCACCAAATAACTGTATAGGCCTATTCAATGTAGTTAAGCAAAGGAAAATTGTATCCATAAGAGATACCATATAATTTGAATGATATAATCAAATCTATAAAATAGATTTTAAGATCAATATTGTATATGATAGTTGATACAAGAGAAAACATGATAAAATTAGATGATATATTTTAACCATGGTCATTACCATAGGGTAAAATTATATGGCCAATACCATATAGGTATGACCAATATATTAAGAAACTATATAAAAATTTTGATACAATGTGTATGAAGTTGATGTCATAGAGAGGAATTGAATGTTTGATATATTATAGGTATAGATGATACAATTAAATAGAAAATACATTTTTGATACAATATAATATTTAGGTGGTTGATGTAATAGGTAAATGATAATAATGGTTGATACATTAGAAATGTAGACCTTTTTTGATGAAATTTATAATTACATTATAAATAGATTTTATATGCTATATGAATATATAACTACTTATTTTTGTTTAAAATTTTTTAGAGGAGTCAAAGACTATAGATGAGCGTGAACAAGATTTAGATACCTGATCCACTTGATAGACTATTAGATGTGGCTAGAGCATGCCTAATCATTTTATGATTTGGAGTAATGAACATGTGTTGAATCCCTCTAAGAACATAGATAATAGTCATGTTTCTTGGGAAATCAAAGTAGGTTATCGATACATTTATAGGGATGGTGGATGCAAAAATGGTGGTGGTCTCCATCACTCTAGAGGAAGTGCATGTTATATTATGGATATAAATATAAGGCATGTATATGATATATTAAACACCTGTATCTATAAAAAGATGTTAGGAATTAGCCCAATGGGACATATGGTTTATTTATTATGATTATCTCAAGTTAATCATCTTATTCTTCATTATCTATGTGTCAAGAATTAATGACATCCATAAGACCATCATCAACTTGGCAATCATGCAAGTGTTATGTCATAATTTAGATGGATTAGTGGCATTATATATTATATCCTTATTTTGATTTAATTTAGAGTAGGTCACTATGTATGATATGGGATTTACAATCTTAATGTAGATGGCACATGAATTTATGGGATGTTAAGTTAAGGAAAACATATGATGGGTCCCATCATGTTCTTCACCTAGTATATATATGAGAGTTTCTCCATATGTATACTAATGGGACTACCTACCCATATTGGTGACCACCTAGAATGATAGAGGAAGTGGGAGTTTAGTGAGATAGATCCTATTTCAACTAGCATTAGAGAAGATCCACATAAATTATATCATATGGAGACTATACCATGGTTTCATGGACACATGGGAATTATGTCACTCTAAATCATGTGCATAAGTGAGGTCTGAAATTATAGGTCATTACACCTAGTGGATGGAGCCTCACTCATGAAACTAAGACATGTGATAGTTTTGAGTGGTGTGCCTAGTATCACCATTAGAAGTTATACCCCAATTAGTGAGACATTCAAGATAGAAATGAGGGGTGTGAGGATAATACATAATAGTTCATCTCATAATTTTTATAACTCATTGTGTCAAACATGGGGGGAGATGAAAATAATTTTAGTAATATAAAAGAGGGTAGAGGAGGAGGTGCAATAGTCAAGATACACCTATGGGGGAATAAACAACATTAATACATTAAAGATAGGTCATTCAAGGATAAGTGACATTATTAGGGTGACATGTATTAGTGGTCTATAAAGAGAGGTGAGTAGAGGCTAGACCAAGATTGAGTTGAGATAGAGGGCCTATCCTTAGAGATATATCCAATATAGATACCATCATGGAGGATCTCCCATGAATATATAAAAACAAGCATACATTAAATATTTGTTATCACTTTACCTTTCTATTATTATAGATATAAATGTTAGGTGATAATTATATATTTACTTATATATATGAGATTTGATGTTAATTTGGTTTACTTTTGTAGATGTTATAATGGAGATGTCACTATGGCATGGGATGGTCTAAACCATACAACACAACATTCTATATGACATGTTTCCTAAGAAAGACACCATACCTTTTGTTGAGGATCATAAATCATGGTTCATATAGGTAGGAATAGTTGTGTAGGACATACATCAATTATAATATGCTACTATTAATTTAGTGGTTGTAGTCCCAAAAAGAGGAAATGTTGTGGCATGGAAACAAGTAAACACATGGTAGGGTTCCCTAGTTGTAGAGTGAACAACATAATTATTTACATATACATCAAGCCTATATCTAGAAAGGGGGATAAAGTAGTGGTTCCTAAACCTAGATATAGATCTAACTCAGATATAATGAGAAGCTAAAAGATTTTTGTCTCACACACATAAACTGGAGAGGTGTCTTAAGTCAAATAGGTTTGTAGTTTCTCTAGATAGCATGGCTCCTCAACCATCACTTAGTGATTAAGGTGGGCCATAAACATATTTGTATATGTTTCTATCTTTTAATGTATAACTATTATAATACATGTATATTATTAATTACTTGAGTTCTACATGGGATTTTACTTATTTGTAATTATGATGTATTAATTTTTTAATATTATTAAATGAGGTTGTTACAATGTGATGTGTCTTTTAATATTTTATATAAAATATGATCAAATACATGGTAAAAAGTTAAAAATACAAACACGTAACACAAATTATGTCTTAAGTAGATATAAAATTAAAAAATATATATGTGAAATAAAAATGAATGTAAAACATACCAAGTGTAATTAAGATAAAAATTATTAAGGCAAAAAATAATATATTTAAAATATTGCAATCAAAAAGGTTTTAAATCTCATCAAAATTTAAGGTAAAATAAAACATAGTATGCTAAAAATAAATATGAAAAATGACATCCCATGTAATAAAATGATAATAATAATAATAATAATAATAATAATAATGATAATAATAATAATAATAATAATAATAATAATAATAATAATAATAATGATGATGATGATGATGATGATGATGATGATGATGATGATGATGATGATGATGATGATGATGATGATGATGATGAAACAAGGATGTGAAAATGATTATAATATCATACTATGTAGGATAAATAACAACTTAAATATAATAAAATAGAAGTGATAGTAAACACAAATAATGTAAGACAAGTGATGACTATATTCAAACAATAATGATAAGAAAAGGAAATTAAAAAATATATTGAGTGAAATCTCAAAATCAATTTAAAGCAACACGTAAGAAAACATGACCATCTAGAGACATAATCATGATGATAAAATTGTGTATAAGGGAAAAATATGATGGGCAATTCTAAGGAATACTTGGTTTTATTCCTCGAGGTCTTAAAATGCAACTTACAAATTGAACTACCCAAGAGGTGATATGAAGTTAAATATAAGAGTAAATTTTGAAGAAAATAAATAGAAAATGAGAATGTAAATAATAGGGATAGGATTAACTAATAATAATATCCATTAATGTGATGTATGGAAAGAGAATATGGAGATATAATTATACATTTTACCACAAGGGTGACATATAAGTCATTAGTAGGGATAAGAAACTATGATAAATTAGGTAATGTTAATAAATGTCAACATCGAGGATCTAGAAAACCCAACCTATTAAGTGTAACCTTTGACTAGATAGTGAAGTACATGTTAATGTGTTTAAGTATTGATACACTATTTAATTATTTTAAGATGTAATCATATTATTTATTTGTAATTTTTGTTAGGCCCTATATAGTGCATACATATCCATAACCTATTCTTAGATAATATTATAGATTAACTAAATAATTAACTCACTTTAGTTAGTAATAGTTTTGTTTTTTTTTCTATTTTTAGCTACTCACTAAAACCCTTAACCCAATCCTAGCCTCATTTCTTGTATATATAATAACATATATGGCTAATGGGTTAGGTATATTATGGATGAGAGTTATTATTATATTGGAAGAATTAGGCTAGTTCTCTTAATCAAAGGAGGTAACTATGCTACTTGGATGAATTTGATTACTTTATTTTTAAAATTTCTTAGATTTGTCATGAACGTATTGTGGGTGTTTATATTATGGTATCTAACATGATTCTAGACCATAACTAGTAATTTTATATGGTATCATAGATATAGAAGATTCACCTCATCCTAGATGCAGGTTTAAATATTATATCTATATTTTTATTATTTTTTATTCTATTTAACATTCTTCTCAATTTTTAGACATATAGTTCATTTATTTTTTGAAATTTAGGTTTCAATCATAGATTTAATGGCTTAATTCAAATAAATTATATTATATCATCATATCATCCTTATGGGATATTATTTAACTATAAACTTATGAATTTAGTGGTTTTTTAAGTGTTGAAGTAATTCTATTTCATAGAAATATCCTAGGTTAGAACTATTTTCCGATAATTGTAAACCTCACAAGAGTTGTCATTCTAGGCAAAGTGTTAATACATTTTACCTAGTCTATGGTGTGAGGGGTACTACATGAATACTAAATCCATGTAACAACACTTTATATGGATATTATTTTCCACATAACTCACAATATATAGGAATCCTCTTATTCATGTTATTTTGTGGTGCAACGGTAAGTGATATGCCTAGAAATTTACTCTATATATACCTCAAAGATATGATAATTTTATTTTGGTACAATGGATATCTCCATATTCATTACTCTATATTTATGTTCACTATTTATGATTTTTTATTCATATATAAGAGAGACTATAGATAAAACATATCTCAACATAGTATTTCCCAAAATAGTTTTGTTTTCATTTGGTAGATTTTCACTATCATATAATTATCTATTCATCTTAAATTCTACTATTCCATATCCATATTGAGTTTTAATATCCTTATTTTGAGTGTTTTTTAAAATAAAAATGAAAGGGTAAAATAGAGCACATTTTTAAAATAAATGTTTCTAAAAAAATGATCCATATTTGAAGGCCATAAACTAACATTCCATGTGAATAGGAAAATAATAATAATTTCACCATTATGATGTTCTTTATTGGAACACAACTAGATACTGAGAGGGGGGTTGAATCAATATACTGATTAACTTAGTCCTTTTCAAAACCTTTTATTATAGATCAAAACTATATGCATATATCATGAACACACAAATAGACACAACACAAGATATACCATGGAAAACCTAATATGGGAAAAACCACCATGCGAATAGCTGCTAGAATCTACCATTTTAATCTAGCCTCAAAATAAATAACCTCAATGGTTACAATGTTTTAGGGAAACAACCCTAAGGAGACACCAATCCCCTAATTTATGATTATCTAATATAAATAAGGACCCACTCCCTAATCTGAGAAATAACTTAGCCTATCTAATGACACCAACCTATTAGATTCTTCTATGGAGATACAACTTTAGATTATAGCATAGATTCAAAAATGAATCTAATCCCTTTTTTCTCTATTATAGTTCTAGTCTGTAACTATTCATACTTTGCACATTCTCTTCTCTTCTCTCTACTCCTCTGGTTCTGTGTCTTTAATATTTATCTATTCGACACACTTCATCAATATCTTACTCTCTACCTCTCTCTCACCTTGACTCTACTCAGTTGGCAATAATAATAGCTTCAACAAATTTTATGTGTCCTAGATGAAATACACACACACATAGATATGTATGTATGTATGTATGCATTTGATCTAGGGTATATTTCTTCTATGTGTTCACTCTTATTTAAAAAAACATCACACTCTATTCTAGACTCAGTTCATCATCTCTTGAATTGTAAGTTTCTCACATCTTGAACTCATGCACTACATCCATGATTCCTGGTCTTATTACTATTCATAGCATTTGTTGAACTCTAGTTTTGATGCACATGCATATTTACATAGATTTTATTGATTACAACAATAAAATTCATTTTATATGTCATGATTCATGGTTTACTTGCATGTTCCTCACTTGACCATTAGACTGATGATATCTTTAAATATCAACCTTTGATCTTAAGTTTGGTGTCATGATCTGATGGTTTTTATTAAAATAGCTCAAATTTAAAATGTACCCATTCAATTAATCTCTAATAAGCTCATGCTCTCCATTGGATCCTTTTACACTTTTAGACTTTAACTATTAAACTTTAAAACATGTATGTTGATCTTCCTAATCTAAGCTTTCACATGCTATTAGATATTCAAACTAGCATGATCTTTACTTTTATATTGATGTTAAACATCGATCTCTTTATTCCATCTCACTGCTTCCTGAGTCTATAGAATGATTATGCTCCATTAATCTTCTCAAAATTTCTAAATATTTAACTTACAACTATGTCAATAAACTTCAAGCACTTTATCCCATTGATTTCACTTGCTCCATTGGATTTCCTTTGCATGATCACCTGCTCACCATCAAATCTTCTAACAAGATCAATCTTTATCTCTGCTTAGCTCTTGAGAATGTGACACTTGAAATTAGTGCATGCATTTTACACATTACTATTAGTTCTTGCTATTGAGACACTTCAAAATCCTATGTTGATCATTAACCTTTTGACTTTAAACAGCTCTATAGATTTATTGTGCAAGCTTTGTGATTGTGATACTTGTCACTAGCACATTTACTTAGAGGTTCCTTTGAAAAATTGACTTTCATATGATTCATTATATCTTCAATGTATGATTAAGTAATATTTATTGATCTATCTAGGACAAATATTAAGTCTAATACTTAGGAATTATAAAGTCTTGATCACTACTTTGAGCCAGTAATAAGTAGGTCAAAGGGGCCACTTTTACAATGATGATAAGGGTTTAAGATATAACTTAATATATCATGTCTTGGATATACCTAGTCAAAATAAAAATAGAACATGCTTGTTTCTACCATGACTTAAACCCTTAGGGTTTAACTAAGAAACCATACAAATTTTGAGAGTAAAGATCATTCAATTCTGGGCTCATCACTCTTTATTTAAACCTACAAACCATATATCTAAGATGCTCATGAAAAACCCATAACATATATTCTATTTTTTTCCTTTGAAAATGTCCATAAATGGTCTTTTTAAAAATCATGACAACTTTTTATGACCTTATGTAAATTTGACTATGCAAACCATTTCAATATGCCTTGAAGGTTAACTTTCACCTACATAACTGTTGTTATAGTTGCATGACCTAAAATTTAGTGCATAATATCCTCTCACATAGGGATTCCATCCACCTATTCATCTTATCCTAAATCCTTCTTATATTTAATATATAGCATCATTAAAGTTCCTACTAATATTTATCTTGCAACCTAGAAATTTGGCTAAGTATGGGAAAACACTATCAAAATTCCTAGGAGCCCTACTTTGCTAGTGCATATATTTTATCATGCTACATCACATGATATAAGATTTAGTGCATATAAAATAGGCACAAAAATGCACAAACCCATATGATCATTTTGTCTTAACACCTCTATGTGTGTAAATTTTGACCTCATCAATATGCTTACTTGGATTTAATTGAACCCTTTTGCAAATTTGTTTAAGTATAGAAACTTAGTGATTTTTTTTGAGTAGCCAACTTTACATCCACATATCTTCAATGTCACTTCATCACATGACATCAAATATGGTGCATAATAATTAGCGACTAATGTGATCATAACCATATGACCAGCTACCCAAAAATCATCCACACATGGTAATGGTGACATCAATAAATTGCCTTCTCAAATTTTCCTATCATAGACCCAAAATGTTTAGATGATCAATATGAAGAACTAGATGAATTCCACTCATACACAAAAGCACTCCAATCATCCTCAACCTCTAATAAGATTCCTTGTACATCCTCAAATCATCATATTAATCCCTGAGCATCAATGACATCCATAATGCTAATTATCTACATTTTGACATCAATGAAAATCATATTTCCAATAGTCTCCCCTTTATCATTGATGGCAAACTAAATTCTCTAATCTTCTAATAGTATGTTCCTCTATAATTGATTGCATTGGCTTTTGTTGAGTATGAATTGATATTGTTAATAACAAACTTGTTCCTCCTTAGGAAAAGACACATTTGCCTAATACTCAACTTGGACACTTGCTCTACTTCTTCTTTGACATTTGCACTTTTTCTCCAAACTTTGTAAAGAGCATTTGCTCTTTTTCTCCCCCTTTGACATCAATGGCACAAGGACACTTTCTAACTATTTTTCCAAATGTTTCTCTAAATTTATGAGATAAAGGAGTTTGTCTAAGAATTTTCAACCAAAAACTCATTAAAACTATGTAAGAGTATGCATACCTAAGTTGCCTTTTCTCTCTTTTTCTAGGGATTAACAAATATTTTATGAGACCCCCTAGACTCATTCCCTATCACTAGGATTTAGTGATGTGATGTAGGATCCACCACTCCCAATTTCTATCTTAGACACTCAAATATTTCCTTGGGAAGAGGTTTGGTGAATATTTTTGAAATTTGATCCTAAGTTGGCACATATTCCATTATGACCTCTTGATCTGCAACCCTCTCTCTTAAGAAGTGACACTTGATTGATATGTACTTGGTTCTAGAATGCATCATTATATTTTTTTATATATTAATAGTACTTAAATTATCACAAATAATAGAGATAGGTGACTTATACTCCACCTTGATGTCTTTTAGTGTTTTATTCATCCACAAGACTTGAGTGCAACATGCCACTACTAATACATACTTTGATTCTAC
This sequence comes from Torreya grandis, assembly GCA_037957365.1. Lineage (NCBI taxonomy): Eukaryota > Viridiplantae > Streptophyta > Pinopsida > Cupressales > Taxaceae > Torreya > Torreya grandis. The sequence continues at coordinate 1,166,183 of JARHVA010003291.1, forward strand.
TGTATAAAGTGTAACTAACTCTTGATTTTTTCTCAACCATAAAACAAGTCTACTTCTAATAAAAAAATGCATGACCACTAGTGATTCTTTCCCAACCAACATCTAAATAAGCTATCAAAGTGAAATCTTCACTTATATGATACCATAGGCCATAGTCAATTTTTCTCTTGATGTATCTAAAGATCCTTTTTACTACATTAACATGTGATTCTTTGGGAGTATCCTAAAATATTTCAACCATGCACATTTATTGCATGATATCTGGTCTTGATGTAGTTAGGTATAATAAGCTACCTATCATTAATCTATACATAGTCTGATTTTCATCAAGGGACTCATCCTCTTTGCTCAACTTGAATCTAGTTATAATTGAATTACTAATTAGTTTACTATGTTCCATTCCAAACTTCTTGATTATTTATTTTGCATACTTGGTTTGGGATATAAATATCCCTTCATCAATTTGTGTTATTTATAGACCAAAGAAGAAAGAAAGTTATCCTAGCATAGACATCTCAAACTCATTTTGCATTATGTAGCAAATTATTTACACATTTTGTTATTACTTCCACCAAAGATGATGGACTATACATAAACAACAAAAATCAACATATGCTCACCTTCTGATTTGAAGTATAGATTGTTGTCTACACATCCTTTGTTGAAACCTTATTGTAGGTGTTGGTCCAATCTTTAATACCATGTTCTATGAGCTTATTTTAGACCATACAGAGCTTTCTTCAATGTGCACACATAATCTTCTTATTTTGATAGCTGAAAACCTTCAAGTTGTTCTATTTAGACTTTCTTTTCTAGGTTCGCATTCAAGAAAGTATAATTAACATCCATTTGATAGACTTTGAACTTATTGTAAATAAAAAATGCTATAAACATTCTTATGGCTTTCAATATAGCAACTGGACCAAATGTTTCCTCAAAATCTATGCCCTTAACTTGTGCATATCCTTTGCACACCAATCTTTCTTTATTTATTATATCAACTCCATCTTCATTAATATTGTTTCTATAGATCCATTTTGTACCTATCCCATTCTTATTTTAAAGTCTTGGAACTAACTACTAAGTTATATTCTTTTCAATTTGGATCAATTTTTATTCCATGTATTTTAGACAATTCTCATCTTTGATAGCTTCAACATAGCTTTTGGGCTCAATTTTAGACATTTAAGCAAAACTTACTTGCTCTTTATTTTGTGCAACTTTTCTCCTTATCTAAATTACTTCATTATTATTACCAATGATATGATATATAGGATGTTCCTTTTGAGCAAATCTTAGAGGTGCATTTTCTTTTATTTTTGTATCCTCTTAATTAGCTACTTCATCTTTATAATATAATTCTTTGTTATAGATTTCTTTATCAAGTTCAACATGTTTTATGCCTTCTTTAACCTTGATATTTGATGTTATCTATAATCTTGTGTAGCCTTTTATTTTAAAAAATGTAGGATTTTCTTTGGGTGGAATAACCAAGAAATATTCCTTCATCACATCTTGATTCAAAGCTTCTCAATTTGTCTTCCTTTCTTCTGATGTAGCATTTGCTTCCAAACACTCTAAAGTACTTAATAGAGGAAGGCTTTCTATACCATAGCTAATAGGGAGTTTTGTCACTATTTACCCTCAATTGAACTCTATCCAAGATGTATACTATTGTTGGGACTACTTCTCTCTAGTATCCATCATGTAACTTGGCCTCTTTTAGCATTGTTCTAGCCATCTCCTTGACTATCCTATTATTTCTCCCAACAACTCCATTCTGCTATGGAGTCCTTACTGAAGAATAATGCCTTTTGATCCCATGCTTCTCACAATACTCTATGAACTCTTTTGAGGTGAATTCTCCACCTTTATTATATTTTAAGCATTTTATTTTTCATCCAATCTCATTCTCCACCATGGCCATAAAGATCTTGAATATCTCAAATGCATGTGACTTATCCTTCAAAAAGGTTGCCCATATCACTATTGGGTAATAATATAAAAATAACATGGATTATCTCTCTCCTTTAGATCCTTTTGTCTTAGTAGGACCACAAAGATCAATATGAACTAATTGTATATGCTTTTTAGTTGCATACTCCTTTGTCCAAAATTTGACCCTTTTCTACTTGCCTAGTCGACATTCCTTGCAAGTAGTGTCTGTATGTTTAGTTATCTTGGACATGTGTTTGACACACCTATTTGTGATTAATTTGACTAGGTTATCAAAGTTAACATGACCCATTATTCTATGCCATAACCAATTGTCATTAATCTTTCCTATCAATAAACTATTACCATTCACTTCAACAAGATTATAGATACTACTTTCATTCCTTTTCCCTTATGCAACTAGTTTTCTAGACCTCTTTAACTTACAACATTATGAATTAAATGTGACCTTATATCCATTATCACACATTTGGCTGACACTTAGTATATTATGTTTCAATTATTAAACATAGAGTACATCATGTGTAGGTAGTTTTCCATGTATTTTCAAGGTTCCTTTACCTCTAATATTTACTACAGTGTTGTATTCTAAGATGATAGATCCTTCCTTACATTTTCTTAATTTGATAAACTTTTTCTTGTCACCAGTCATATTCTTTGAGAAACCATTGTCTATCACCCACAAATTTTGCTCCTTGGCATGGAGTGTAGTTTGAGAAATCATATATTTATCTTTCATTTTCCACACTTCCTTGGGTTTCTTGTTTGGCTTATTTTTCTCCTTTTCAAAGACTTGTGAACCTTTTTTCACACTGGGAGGCATGCCTTTCTTTACACTATTTACTTTTGATCTTACAATGATAGTTATACATTGTTTAGCTATGTAACCAAGATTATTACAATTATAGCATGTTACATTTGTATCTAACAAATGAGAAAATGAATTTATACTTTAAAAATTATTCTCCTTTTAGGCAAAACTCTACAATCAATAGCCCTATGACCAAATTGATTACACGTATAATAATAACCATAGAAAGATTAGGAATACTTGGTCATAGCATTTCTTGATTCAGTATGAGGAACTCTTTTAACTTATGGCTTCTTTAAGTCTCTCACTTTTGTGAATATATATACATTAGCTATCTTTGTCTTCTTTTCTTTAGGCTTCTTTTCTCCTTCAACTTCCTTCATATTAGTTGTGTTTGAATCTATCTTTGTATCCTTATAGTCTTTCTCTTTATTTTCTCTTTATTCCCCTTCTACTTTGAAGTTGTCATATAGGTTAGTAGATGTACTAGTTGTGGAACATTTTCCTTTTTCATAACCAAGACTTGATCTTTGATCCTCCTATCAACTTCAAACTTTTATCTAGTTTTCTTTTAGCTTTCTCAAGCTCTTTTTTCAAAGCCACTATCTCTATTTCTAGCTTCATGTACTCATCAAATTTATTTATAGTTAAATTTTGACTACATATTATATTCTTTTAGCCTCTTAATTTTTTGTCTTTAGTCTCAATATCATTTGATCATATTTCTCAAGACTTTTGGACATTTTTTTCAATCTCTTTTTAACCAAGCTTCTTTTATTTTGAGTTCTCTTTTATTAGCTTGTCTATTTCTTCTAGATCATAGATGAGTTCACATTCTAGATCTATTTCTCCTTATTCTTCATCTGAGTCTTCAAATTCTTCTTGATCTACAGAATTTGATCCTATTGTCATGAATATGACTTCCTTTTCCTCATCCATAAAAGCACAGTCATGATCATCATTAGAACTATCATTTTCATCCATTGAATCATTATCTTATTTTATATATAGGATTTTCTTATTTTTGAAGAAGTTCTTCTTCTTGGGATAGTGGGGTTTCACCTTTTTACTACTCTCTAATTACTTAGATTTATCCTTTTTATTGTAAGGGAATTTAGTAGAGAAATATCCTACCTTACCATAGTTAAAGAATTTAAAGGGTAACTTCCCTCTTTATTTTTTAGATCTTATCTTTAATCTTATAATGAATTTGGATTCTTCTTCATTAATATCCTCAAATCTATATGTAGGTGATTATGCTTTTACTTGATTAGCTACTTTGAATGCAACTTCTCTCTTGAAATTGTTTACTTCTCCCATTCTCATCTCATAGGCAGTGAAGGCTTCATGCAACTCATCAATTGTGAGTTTATTTTAGATCTCTTGCTTCCTCTATTATAGAGATTTTAGAGTCATACCTTGATGGTAGAGATATTATGTCCTTTTTGACAATAACCAATTCTTTCATTTCTTCTCTAAAGCCTCTGATTACATTGAATATTTCATCCACTCTAAGGAGATCATTTGAAATTTTCTCTTCCTCATTCATTTTAAGGATTTAAAACTTGCCTTTGTAAACTTATAGTTTTGCCTGATTTACCTTGTCATCTCCTTAATATATACTCTTTAGTTTTTTCTATATATCTTGTGGATTTTGACAATAGATCACTTTGGCAAACTCTTAATTAGAGAGTCCACATAGAATAACATTCTTAGCCTTAGCATTGCTCTCATATGATTTCTTGGTATCTTGATCAGTAGGAGTTGGATATTCATTCATAAGAAACATCCATACATCAAACCCTAATTAAGATAGATATGCTTCCATTCTTATGCTCAAAAATGCATAGTTTGATCCATTAAAGAGAGGTACTTTATTTGATGAAGATCCTTTTGACTAGCCATTTATGTTCACTATTCCAAGATCTACCTGAGTTGATTAAGCTTATTCAAAGGAACTAGGGCTCTAATACTAATTGATGGAACTAGATACAACTAGATATTGAATGGGGGTGCATTAGTATATTGATTAACTTATCCTTTTTCAAAAGATTTTAATGTATATTAAAACTATATATAAATATCACAAACACACAAATAGATACAACATAAGATATACTATGGAAAACCCAATATGGAAAAAAAACCATATGAATAGCTATTAAAATCTACCATTTTAATCCAAAATCATAATAAATAACCTCACTAGTTAAAATGTTTAAGGGAACTAACCCTAAGAAGACACTAATCCCTTCATTTAAAAGCACCTACTCTAAGGAAGCACCAAATCAACTTATCTAGTGACACCAGCCTATAAGATTCTTCTATGGAGCTACAAATCTAGATTACAACATAGATTTATAAATGAATCCAATCCTTCTATTCTCTATTATAGGTTTGGTATGTAATTATTCATTCTCTTCTCTCTTCTCCTCTAGTTTTGTGTATTTAATATTTATCTATTTGACACACTTAATCAATCTCTTGCTCTCTACCTCTCTCTCACCTTGACTCTGCTCAATCAACAATAACAATATCTTCAATAATTTTTTCTATCCTAGATGACACATATATATGAATTTATCCTAGGGTTCTGTATCTTATCTACGTTCACTCTTGTTTACATAAACATCACACTCCATTTTGGACTCATTTCATCATCTCTTAAATAATAATTTCCTAATGTCTTGAACTCATGCACCACCTCCATGATTCCTAGTCTCAATACTATTCATAGAATTTGTTGGCCTCTAGTTTTGATGCACATGCATATTTACATAGATTTGATCGATTACAATAATCAAATTAATTGTTTGTGTCATGATTCATGTCTTACTTTCATATTCCTGCACTCGATCATTAAATTTATCATATCCTTAAATATCAAACTTTGATCTTAAGTTTAACACCATGATCTAACGGTCTTTATTCAAATAGATCAACTTTAAAATGCATATATTTGTCTGATATATGACAAGCTCACACTCTCTATTAGATCCTTGTATAATTATTGACTTTAACTGTTCAAATTTAAAATTTGTTTGTTGATCTTCTTGATCTATGATTTTTCATGCCATTATATATTCAAACTAGCATGATCTTTACTTCTATATTGATGTTAAATTTCAATCTCTTTATCCCATCCCACTAATTTTTGAGTCTCTATAATGCTTATGCTCTATCAATATTCTCAAACTTACTAAATATTTAACTCACCACTATGTAAATAAACCTCAAGAACTTTATCCCATTGATTCTACTCACTTTGTTGGATCTCCTTTGCATGATCACCTACTCACCATCAAATCTTCTGACAAGCTTGATATTTATCTCTACTTATATCTCAATAATGTGACACTTGGAATTAGTGTGTGTCTTCTACATGTTACTATCAGTTCCCTCTATTGAGACACTTAACAATCCCATGTTTTGCATTGACCTTTTGACTTTAACCCACTCCATAGATTTATTGTGCAAGATTTGTGATTTTGACACTTGTCATTAGCACGTTTACTCAGAGGTGCCTTTGACAAATTAAATTTCTTACTCTTCATTGGATATTTAGATTACAATTAAGTGTTAGTTTTTGATCAAGTGGGGATACATATTAAGTTTAAGACTTGGGAAATATAAAGTCTTGATCATTGCTTTGAGCTGGTAATAGCTAGGTCAAAGGGGATGGTTTTATAATGATGATAAGGGATTAAGATATAACTAAATCTTTTAGGTCCTGGCTATATCTAGTCAAAATCAAGATATAACATGCCTATTATTGCCATGAATTAATTATTTACGGTTTAAATGAAAAACCTTATAATGTTTGAGAGATAAAATCATTCAATTTTGGGCTCATCACTCTTCATCTAAACCTACAGACCATATATCTAAGATGCTCATGAAAAACCCATAACAAATATTCTATCTATTTCCTTTGAAAATGTCCATAAATGTTCTTTGTAAAAGCATGACAACTTTGTATTTGACTAAGTATGGCAACCATTTCAATATGCCTTGAATGCTAACTTTACACCTACATAATTATTGTTGCACTTAGTCACATGACATGTAATTTAGCACATAATATCCTCTCACATAGGGGATTCCAAAAATATATTCAACTTATCTTTAATCCTTCATATGTGCAAGATATGGCATCATAAAAGTGCCTACTTACCTTTATCTTTCAACCTATAAATTTGACTAAGTGTGGGAAAACATTGTCAAAATACCTGGGAGCCATACTTTGCTCATGCATATCTTTTGTCACACTAGACTACATAACCTAAGATTCAATTACTATAAATTAGGAATAAAAATGAACAAACTTATATGATAATTTTGTCCTAACACTTCCATGTGTGTAAATGTTGACCTCATCAATATGCTTACTTGGATCTACTTGAACCCTTTTGCAAATTTGGCTAAGTATAGAAACTTAGTGATTTTATCTAAGTAGCCAAATTTTCATCCCCATATCTTTAATTTTAATTAATTGCATGACTTCATATATGGTGCATAATAACTAGGGATTAGTGTGATCATAACCATATGACCAACACCCCCAAACTCATCCCCACATGTCAATGGTGATTTCAACAAATTGCATTCTTAGATTTTCCTATCATAGACCCAAAATGTCTAGATGATCAATATGAAGAATCCAATGAATTCCACTCATTTACACAAGCACAATCATCCTTAACCTCTGATAGGATTCCTTGCACATCCTCAAATCACTATATTCATTTCTAAGTATCAATGACATCCATAATGCCAATGATCTCTCTTTTGACATCAATGACAATCATATTTCCAACATTATCATATAAACAAACATCTTAACTAGTATTTCAATTTTTTGAAAAAAAGTTACAAAATTTTATTTTTGCTTGTAGTCCTAAAACCTTTTTTTTTTTTAAATGTTTATTTATAGGTTAATTGCACTATTTTGATTTTTTCATTGAGATGATCATATTAATGTGTATTTTAAGAAACACTTTTTTATAAATTTTTGGAGTATAAAACTATGATCTATTTTCATTCAAATTTCTATGTTAGCATGGTAGATAAAAAGATAATGTTCTAGAGTTCCAGCTACTTCAGTTAAAACTGATAGATTACTGATGTTTTCCTTATCAAGGGTCTCCATCACATTATAATAAATAAATAATTTTCACATTTAGATATTTTCAAAAAAAATGGAAAAAATATTTTGATGAACCTATAGGATTCATGTTTAGTTAGTATCCCCTAAATTAAAGTTTAATTTTTAGGGCATCATGGAAACTTATAAAGTTTAAAATATCTTGGGAATTTTTTTTGGAAATCACAATAAGAAGATATCATGCCAACTATAAAATTAGTTCACTACTCTTAGTTTAAATAAATATCCCTACATTGAGGACTTCATCACTTAATTCAATTGCTTGAGGCTTATACTCATTGATACTAGTGAAACCAACATTAATGAAAAACTCATTATAAATATTTTATCTAAACTAGTTAATCATTACTCATTTTTTATTTCAAACTAGTACACACATCAAGGATCTATGGGAGTTTTATATTTGGCACCAAGTTTTGACAAGTTCTATGAGCAACATTTTTTTATTATGGGTAAAGTGGATTATTTTGAAAGGTTATCTTCCATTAAATACTATAACCATGTTCAAGGTCACAATAATTAGAATATCTAATAAGGCTACAAAGTAGAGAAAAAAACTAATAAATAGCTATATCAAAGCTAACTCACAGCATCATAATAGGAAAAGCCAAAACTAATAGCAAGTTGACAACTGAAAAGGAAGAAGTTCTAAACTATCTACCCTCTATGGGCTTCAATCTAATTATAAAAATTTACTTCATGGTTTTTTCCATACATTTTATCTTATGGTATTTCTCATTACTCATGTATTTCCCCCTCTTAGTCTTCTTATTCAGTCCTTCCCCCTAAAAATTACTTTTAAAGAGTTGAAAAAGAATCCCCAAACTAGAAATAAAATTATTAACCATGGCCTTATTATATCCTACTATAACTTCAAGTTTATTTTTGAGATATTCCCCTCAAAATTACTTTTAAAGAGTTGAAAAATAACCCCCAACTAGAAAGAAAATTACTGACCATGGCCTTATTATATCCTACCAGAACTTCAAGTTTATTTTTGAGAGATATGTTCTCATCTTCAAATATATTGAATCATTCCTCAAGTCCTCTCTCTTGAATAACCAATTCCTAAAATGCCTTTTTCTTTATGGTTACTTCTTTCTGCCCCATATAGTTCTTGATGGATTATTTAATAAAACTTTGGTCATTTTGAAACCATTTGAGGAAGGTTTTGTGTAAATTTATTTCACCCCATGGTTATTTAAATTTATCCTACTCCTTACTGATAGTGGTCATTTCCCCACCTTCAAAATTTTCTTTTGTTCTTTCCATGCTCTTTATCTTTGTTAACAGTGTGGGATTCCTAGGTCTTTAGAATATTTTAACTCCAAAAAACCCCTTAAATACTCTCCTTGTCAAAGCTATTGTTTACCTCCTCATATCTCATTACTTTACTAATGGTGATTTTGATAGGGTCATTCACATCCTTCCATAGAAGTAATTTATTTATCCCCAAGCTTTGAGGATTCTTAATCATATTTTCATTCTAATTTTTATGGTTTAATTATCCCTCAAAAGGCCCATGGATAGGGATCATCTTCTCAGCTTTATCATACTTACACAAGAAAATGATCAATTTTAATGCAAGGGGAACCTCCCTTTCCCCTTTTTTACTTCTAAATTAGAGCTTTCCAATGAGTTAAATATTTTTAAGGTAATAATAACCAAGCATTGATGAATTAAAAATTTAATAAAGAAAAAATGGAAGGTAATAATTGACTTGTACCTCCCATCTAACATGATAAATTTCATGACCTACTTGGTAACTACATTGTAAGGTTGAGGGATACAATCTCTAAGGTGAACATAATATAAAATAATTAATTCCTCCCCATTAATAAAATATTTATTGATTTCCTAAGTATCCCTACTAATTTTGTAGAGTTTTTTTCCTTTAATTTTGGTGCCTATGATGTGATCAATGAGATCCTCCATTATATCAAACCCAACCCCTTAGAGAGAAACTACTATGTCCTTCCATTAATCAATACATTTTATGGATATATGAGGGTCATATTCATAAGTATTTATAATGAAATTATTAAATACTCCAACATTAATTATCCCCCATAATTATAAATCCCTTCCTAATACCTCAGTTAAGGATGACTCAACATAACATAAGTCACCTCCCATTTAGTTGGCCACCAAACACTCCCAAAACTATGATTTAATATATAAATTGGAATATTTTAATCCTATAGCATTATAAAATATAATAATAAAATTATTGTGCCAATATTAATGACTAATCTACCACCTAGCATGGTTAATCATGATAAAATCATCAAGGATCTAATTCACACAAGTCTTGTTAAGGATATCTGCATAATCATTATCATGACTCCTAATACTATTCCTCATCATAGTAGGATTTATAATGAAGTTTATAATACTTAAAATTAATATCTCCTTAAATAATATTTTCCTTTTGATGTCCCTTATATTAAAAATATAGATGCACCCCTCTTATAAGTAATCTAAGTTACTTAACTAGGTTTAGAATATAATAAATACAAACTTCATGAAACAAATATTAATATGAGTAGGGAATTTAGAGATTCATCATCTAATCTAAATTGATTCTTTAGATAACATCATCCATTAGTTCCTATTTAGACAACCATTTCTTGAAGCTATAAGATCCAACTCCTAGATTGGCAAACCAATCAACTAATTACACTCTCTCTCTCTCTCTCTCTCTCTCTCTCTCTCTCTCTCTATATATATATATATATATATATATATATATATATATATATATATATATATATCTGTGTGTGTCTGTGTGTGTGTGTGTGTGTGTGTGTGTGTTGTGTTGTGTAGACATATAAAATAGGCCACAAATGGATTTATACCCAAATTTAGATCAATTATTAATAACCTCTAAAAATCTTGCCTCATAATCTCTAAAAGTCTCAAGTTTGGCTTCATCACATGCAATTAAATCAATTTGGCCCATAAATCAATTAAATTTAACAAATGCACAAATCATTTAATTCAAAATATTTAAATTTTTAAAAATGCCTAACAAGAATTAATTAACATAAAATCCTAATCAAAGCCTAATTTAATTCATCCATGAGTAAATAAATCAATTATCAAAAAGTAAAATTCAATAAATATCTGAAAGATCATCTTAGAAGCTAATCATAACCTTTTGTAAGTTGTCCAAATGTAAAATATCTAAAATAAAACCTATTCATGCTAATCATGAGATTTTGGACACTTATTAACCCTAATAGGGTTATCTAAGCCAATCAAGGTTAGGATTTAACCCATTCTAAGTCATTTAAAAGCCTATAAATGCAATCCTAGAGCTCTTCATTTGGAGAGCTTAGAACATAGTAGAGTTATAATGATGGATTAGATTTCATGAAACAAATGCATAACTGTTATAATAACAAAATCAATCTAATCTATCAAGACAACCATGGTAATAAGAGGAGATAGAGATATGTAAGACCTATCGAGCATAATCCAAGCAAGCTAATGAAGAGACCTTTTGGAGAAATCAAAGAAGGTAAGGAAAGTTATCATTTCTTTGCATTTTAGTTGTGTCTTCATTTGGTTTGTTCACTAAGCTCCCCCACCATGATCTAGGCCTAGAGATTTTATCTTTTTTAGTGTGTTTATTTGATTATTTTTTGAACTAATACCATACTAAACTCCTCTCTTGATTCAAATTCTTGGATCATAGATGTCATGCCTAGTGGGACCCAATGAATCCCACATAGCAAGGATATCATTATGTAGATTTTAAATCTTCATTTAGATGTTTGAATCTCTCTAAAATTGATTTCATAAACTTATTTTGGATAGTTTTTTTTTTTAATTATCAAGTTTACACAATGATTGTCAGTGGTCAATTAAAACCACCAACAATTAGACCATAATCATCGATGATTTTGCTTAACCACCACAAACTCTATGTAACCACCAATAGTCAGGTTATAGGATAGAAATGGAATCAAAGATTGAATTTTAATTCTTTTGGTCATTTCATTCCTTGATTTATCATTTTCAACATCATTTAAATTAATCAAATAAACTTTACCTTACAGGTTTTTATTATATTTCATCAAACCCAATCTAACCTAACTTTATTCTTTTGTGTGGTTTTAATTTTGGGTCTACAGGTCTTCATTAATGGTTTTTATCAATTGGAGGTGATTTTGTTTGAAAAATTATGGTTTTCTATTAATTGATCGATGATGGTTACCTTGAAATAACTTATGGTTATCTGTGACCACCAATGGTCGCTATGTGAAATTAAATCCAAACCTGAGAGAAAAAATTTAAACCTCATTTGCTCAACCAAGAAAGTGCTTCTAAACAAAGGGTTTTAATCTAACATTTTTAGGTTTAAGTATTGGTTTAAAGATGAAATTACATGTTTTTAACTAATCACACATTTAAATTTGGGTTCTAAAAGGAATTTAGTCCAATCATGCACATTTAAATTTAGGTCTAAAATGAACATGTTTAATCTCACATATTTTAATGTTGCTGCTTAAAATAATATATGATTGGTTAATCCTTATAAAAATTTCATTTTTAGTGAATAAAATTAATCCTAAGTCTTGAGAATTTCTAATTGGTGCTTTAAAATGAGCTTAAGACAAATTTTGATCACCTAGACTTTGATCTTAAAACAAACCTAGATGCTTTTGATTAATTTGGTTTTTGTGCAATCTTTTCAATTTTCACACTTAAGCCAATGGGCCTAGTAAAAAACAAATGATCAGATTCAATTTTTTTTCTTAAAATCAAACATCACTTGAAAATTATTTTCAAAATGTTTGTTTTTTGTTTTTTTTTCAAAAAGGATACCACATGTATGCTCTCTCACATCCCCTATAGGGAATTATGGGATCAAAAGTGCCTTTTCATTACATTTTAGTGCCTAGTCCAAGGTTCTAAAATAATGTTGCCTAAGATATACCCAAAACTCACATAGTATTGGGTGATCTAACAGCAACCCTAAGTCTTTCTACTTGTCTTTTATTTTCATGCATCTTATATTATGAAGGGGATGTCATTACCTCTCACAAGTTCTTTAGAAAAGTATTAAATCAAGACTTCATCTCCAAAAAGTGTTTCAACCCTCTCCATGGGGGTTATATAAATTGGGATCACCTCACTAGGATGGTGGTTTGAGTGGTTAAACCATCTCCATTAGTGGTAAGTTAAACCTAGGGCGTATGATCAATATGGACATTGCACTACACTAAGTGATGGATGTAGTGGTTGTGAAAAGGATAAGACGTTTTCCTAAAAATATGATTGATATATACTCAATACATGTGTTTCTTCTCTTGTTTTCATATTTAAAAGTGTGTACACATGAGATCAATCTAGATGGTTGAAAACTTGTAAGTTCCAGTCAACCCCACTTTGCCACACATTGTTAGGATTTAGGACGATATACTTAGTTTTATTTTATCATTTTATTACTTGGTGTGTTAGAACTAGAACTTTTTGTTTAAAGCATGTCATGAATGAGTCTTGTGTCCAAAAACACTCCATTATTTAAGGAGGTGTTATGTCATCCATTTGATACCTTGATTTAACTTAGCAAACTGTTGTGTCAAATTTTTTTGAGTAACCCTAGATTGAGCTAAGAATGTTACATTTCCAAAATTATTTTAAATATTGTGCTTTGAATTATTTTAAATATTAACCATTATCAAATATTTTGGGAATAATAAAATAGTAATGGTGCCAAAATTATTTCAAAAGACTTGTCTTATCCTGTGTCTCAATTATCATTATTAAAACCAATCATTTAAGCCTCATTGGATATTTATTTAGCATAGTCACACTAGTCTAATTCACCTAGATGGTTGGTCATTAAAACCTTAGTTTACCTTAGTTGAGTCTTTGATTAACTTTTCCAAGTTTGAATTCAAACATTGATTGATTTTTGTTTAGGCCTTGACATGTAGGGGCTAATAGAAAAATCTTTCTCTTTTGGGTTGCATAACTTAGGTTAATCCATTACTCAAGTTTGGAAACTTTACTTTTGTGCCTTTGTTTGATATAATCAATCCATCTTCAAAGTTATTTTTTAAATCTTTTCTCACCAATCAGATCACGTTTATGTCTAGAATCAAGTGCTTATTATTTGCCAAACTGTTCCAAGTTTATTAGATTAATCATTACCATCATCCTTTCTTTTAATCTTAGATTTTGACATCATTTAGACAAAAGTCTTAACACAACCTATTTGATCCTAGATTTTGACTCTAGATTTGGACAAAAGACCTAGAAACATTTCCCTTTCCTATTTTAGACCTATTTGGAACATGTTTAGACACTAGAGTTGGCATCTTGTTTTTAAGTCATTTTGCTTAACTTTGTTTGTGTAAAAAATTTAACGTTAAATATTTGACATTATACTATTTTTAATAAATCTTTGCATCAAAATTTTTGGAGATACAACTCCACCCTCAACCAAGCTATATCATATTTGAGCCCTTTGTCTTTTTAGACATTATTTTTTAGAGTTTATAGAACTGTAATACATCTTGTTGTAAAAAATCTATCATTTTATTTGGCCATGGATTAATATACATGTAGTGGAACTATGTAAAATATAGGATATGGAAATGTTATCATAAAAGATAAATTTGGTCAAGACCCTTATATAGATGAGTTTGTTTAGGAGATAGATTTCTATCCATCATACAACACTCAAACAAGGGAACAAAGTCAATATCCTTTGGTGAATTATTTGGTTATCATGCCTCCTTACACAAAGAAAGATGAAGAAGATAAAGCCCAATAATTGTCTAGTGTACCTATAATTGTAGAAAACATATAAAAATAATCTTATTATGGTATGATAGTATAGAACTATGAGGTAGGGCATGCCAATTTACAAAATATATCAAGGACTTATAATATCTCTTATCAAATCAATGATCAAACATATTCTATAAACCATAATTCCATATTAACAATACCATATCAATATCCACATATGTTTATCATGAAAAGAGGCCTTATAGATGACCACTTCATTCAAATGCCAAAAATATACCAGACATATCAAGACCTAGCATGTAACTTTAATTAGATGACCATGTCAAACAAACCTCTCATTTATTTAGCTCCTTAAATAAGAGTTTTAATGGAATTTAATGGTCAAAAAAATTATGGCTTAGACCCATTTACACAAAACACTTCAATTAAAAACATGTTCAATACCCCAACTATACAAAAATGTTTTCTGCTTCTACCTAGAATAGTGAGCAAAACATAGTGGATAATACGTAAGTAGAATCTAATCTAAAACAATGTTGTGTTAGAAAACAAACACATAGTCAACAACAAAATATGCCTTTAAATATCACCATTAGTGGATCACAGACATAGGGAGTAAGAGTATCTACTTCCCATCCTCAACCTACTACCTCTAATCCTCAACCAATTACTTCTACCACCCAACAACAAGGATTATGTAGCCAACCAATGCTCAGTTCCATGCCACAATAGAATTTGATGAATCATACTCCTCCCCAATAGGTGACAAGTAATATTCCATAATAGTAGGTACCATCTAATTAACCCACAATAGATTTAGAATAACTTACCACCTCAATAATTGGAAACCAGTGTTCCACATTATCAGGTAGTAATGAACATACATATTTCATCATAGACTAACATGTTAATATAAAACCAACTGATGTATAACCAAAAATGTATAAATATTGGTCATTGATAGATTTTGAATCTCCAACATGCATCCACTTCTTCTTGACTAGGATTCATGTAAAAAAGAGGTTCTAATATTCCTCAAGTACTAACTAAGTAATAATTGTATTTCATGCCAAATGTGCCACAAGTTTAGAGATAGGGTCTTGGTCTACAAGTACCTCTTAATTAGCTAGGTATGAATAATTGACAACATGTCCCTATTCAACCTTAGTAGGCACATTACAGCCATATACCACCATCCCAACCTTAATATTCACAACATTAGGCCTACATACCCAATCCCAACCAAAATATTTCACAATCACAAGTTCAATTTCAATAGTTGCACCCCAATCCATGCATGCTTATTTTTGGTCTATTCCCTAGCAAATCCAACACACCCCAGTAAAACCTCCATCATACCTTGATCAAAGTAATCCACTTGTGATCACTCAACCATCTCCTTAGTCTAATGTTCCCACAAATTTATTAGAGAAAGAGATACAACAAATGAAGGATGTAATTTCCACCATCCAAATTGGGAAATAGACCAAAAATTTTAAGTTAGATGATGTGTGTTCTTACCCTTTCAGCATGGAGTACTTGCAGATACCATTTCCTCCAGGGTATGATCCACTAAATTTTGACAAATACAAAGGGAAAGGTTACCGCAACGCACATCCAATAAAAATATGTTGCATGCCAACCAGTAGCCTATAGTGACATATATTTTTTTGTTATTATTTCTAAGAATTATAGCTAGACAAGCCTTGGAATGGTTCTTAAAGTTACCCAAGAATTTAGTTTCTAATTTTGATGATATTTTAGATAAATTCAAGAAATATTTCTATTATAATATCGATCATGATATTTTATTAGTATACTTGACACAAGTAAAATAAAAACTAGGAGAAAGATTTGAAACCTATCTACAATGATGGAGAGCCCTTCCAAGCCATTTTACCCATAGTCTACCATACAAACAACTATCCACTATGTTTACTAAAAATATACATAGTAAGATATCTTAATAGCTAGAGTTACAGTATATAGATACATTTAAAGAAATCATTGACAAAGGTTTAATGATCAAACGAGCCTTTATTAACAAAAGGATCATTAAACTAACGTTGTCATATTAGAATAATGGGTAGAACCAAACTTAAAATAGTGGACAAAACCAATATCTAGTCCAAGCATAAGAGGCATAAGCCAATAATAATGATAGATGATAATATTTCAATTGTAACAAGAATGTTATAGGTAATTGAGTAATAGAGTCATGGCATGTTAAAATGGTGCAATCACCATCTACTAACCTATGCCACATTTCTAGCTTACTCCTAACCAAAAACCTTTTTAGCATCCATAATATGTGAAGTAAAGACAATAACCTCGATGAGTGTAGAAAATGCAATAAAAGTATCATCCCATTCCTTTTCAAAACCCTCCTCCTCTAAGGAGAAACATGCCTACCCATTATACTTGTATTGACCTTGGAGAGTCCATTGAATTAGTTTTTTGCAAACTTGCAATAACTAACTTGATTAATTGGCTTGTTCTAAAAGAGAAATTTTGTGATGGTACTAACATGCTAGACCGATATAGGCTAAAACAATTTTATGATTTTCATCAAGTTAATGGCCATAATTTTCAATGTTGTGTACAAATTAGACATGTAATATAGAATATGTTGGAAAATGGAGAATTTATCATAATCCTTTTCCCCAACATAAAAACCAATAATAAAAACAACAAAGGCCAATGCAACATTAATAAAAATAGTATCAAAAACCAAGGCTAAACCAATAGACTCAAAAAAATCAATAGCAAAACCAACAACATCAAAAGAATGGACAAAACCAAGGTTAGAATAATGGCAACAACCAATAGACATGCCATGTAGTTGCACATGAATATAATGTAGTTGTAGGCCATATTGTGTTGTACATGACTATAATGCAGTTGTACATGACTATAGATTTGTTATGTACATCAACCATCCATAAAAACTTCTTGATAGAGTTCTTTGGTCAATCTACAATTCCAAATGACATATCCCCTAACAAATTTCAATCTTTGGTTAGAGACTTAGCTCCATCCCAAAAAGTAATGTTCAACCAAAGTGATATGTCATCCCTTGGCCCATTGTATAATAATCCATTATACATCTAAGTTTACATAAAGAGGATCCTCATAAACAATGGATTAGGTCTAAATATAGTGTCTCTAAAGCTTATCAATATTCTTGAGTACACCTTAGTAAATATCTAAGTGGAAACAATAACCATCAAATCCTAAGATAATGAAGAATTGGAATCACAAGGCACCATCATCTTACTAGTTATCATTAGGCCCTTGACCCATGATACACTTTTTCATGTGTTTGATCTTGATTTCTCATATAACATGCTTTTGGGTAGACCTTTGGCCAAGTAAGACAAAGGGAAAGTTGTACTTATTGAGTTTTTTTTGGGGCTAATTAAATTAACCTTTATACCCGTGATTCACTTTCCCATATACCACCTCCTAAAATATCCAATCACTATACCTATTGGCTAATGTCCCAAAAGAGTATTTGATGCATGACACCTTATACATTAAAAACCTTCCACAAAACCCAAAGACCTTTGGAAGACCAAAAGCAAAACCAAACATGTAATGGAAAAGGAAGGGGAAAAGCCATCAACATATTCTAACACCCATCACATTCATACCAACCTCTATCCAAGGAAAGGACCCTCTCAAAGGCGATGAATCATGGTTATACAATGATAAATTAGTTGATTGTTACAAAAATTCCAAGTATCCCATTCTTAATTAGATCATTCAGAATCAAGACTATGAAGGAAGAGGCCTCAAGCTAAATCAATAGGTAACACTTGAGCTAATTTATGACTAAGTACAAAGGAACCTATGGACATAGATTTAAACTACATGGGGTCACATGTTCCATCACCAACTACTAGTGACGATGATGTTGATAGTGAAGTAGGGTCTAATCATAGCCAATTCAATGACTTATCCCAAACTAACCTATTTGACCATAATGTCATTTTTACCCTTCAACCAATCATTAATCATAATCCATTATCATTATATTAATACCAACTGATAGACTAGGACTAATAATAATCTATTGTACTGGTTGACAATTTTTAGAATGTTGGAGCCTTCTAGGATTTTCTAGGCCTTAAGGATAATGTTCCATTAGTAGACCATAAATTAAGTTTCCCAATAAATTTGGATCCTAAAGCCTATTTTGAGAGTGGATGAACACCCTTAGCTAAAATAAATTAAATAATACATTGATTTCTCAAAGTGAAAACCTCTTTGAGGCACTTTTTGACCAAGGAAAAATTAAAGATAAAGACTAGTCTAGTGGTGAAAACCTCTTTTAGGTGCCACTATATGGGGATGTTCAAACTTATTCAAATTAATACTAGGATGCCTCTAATGATGAAATTGTGTATGAGTCTAAGTTTAGTCTTAAAGAGCAATAGGGTTTTGAGCAAATCATTCAATATCACAATAACGACTAACTTACCTATGGATTTGAATTTAGTCTTGAAGAACAATAAGCATTTGATTCCATAATACAAGAGTTACAAACAACATTGGTTACATGGCCATCACTCCTCTTAGGGGATTTTGATTCATCATGTCTAGGATAAATTAAAGAATAAGTCCTAATAGAGGATTTTGACATAGCCAAACAATTCAAATCTTTGCCCACTATTCTTGAAGTTGGTTTGACCCTTCTAGTGAAAGACACAATAGAGGTAAACATAGGGTCTATATATGACCCAAATTAGATTAAATTAGGTGCATCCCTCACTAAGGAGGAGTGTGAAGTCTTAGAAATTTTATTGAGGTAATTTTTACATATATTTTCATGGGCATATTCTAACGTGCCTGGTTTGGACCCTGCCTTGGTTGTTCACCACATTATGGTATATCTTGATTTCCAAAATAGTGAAGAAAAAGCTATGAAAAATGTATCCTCACATTGTTGTATTAGTAAATAATGAGTTATATAAGCTCTTATAAGTGAGATGCATTAGGCCAATCCACTATTCTTAATAGATTTCTAATGTTGTACTTGTCAGTAAAAATTTAGAAGGAATCAAAATCTATATTGATCTCAAGGAAATTAACAAAGCTTGCCCTATTTATGACTTTCCATTTCCAAACATTTATATGATTATCAACTCCATAGTAGGTTATGAGATGCTTTTAGTGATGGATAATTTCTTAGGCTACAATCAAATTTGAATTTCACTATAAGACCAACACAAGACATTGTTCACCACTCCATAGGGAACTTTCTATTATCAAGTTATGTCATTTGCTCTTAATAACATAGGAGCCACTTATCAAATATCCATGATAGTCATATGAGATGCTTTTAGTGATGGATAATTTCTTAGGCTACAATCAAATTTGAATTTCACTATAAGACCAACACAAGACATTGTTCACCACTCCATAGGGAACTTTCTATTATCAAGTTATGTCATTTGCTCTTAATAACATAGGAGCCACTTATCAAATATCCATGATAGTCATATTTCATGATATGATGCATGATATTGTCTAAGACTACATCAATGACATATTAGGTAAATAAAAAACTAGGGCCAATCATCCCACAACATTAAGGAGGATATTTGAACAACTACGTGAATAAAAAGATAGACTCAACCCCAAAAAATGCGTTTTGAGCATTAATTTCAGCAAATTTATTGGCTTCATTATGTCTCATAGTAGTATAAAATTCAATCCATCCAAAGTACAAGCCATAATAGAGATGCCACAACTAATGAATCTAAAATAGCTCTATAGTTTATAGGGCAAGATTCAATCCATCATATGCTTCATTTCTTAATTTAATGATAAGTTCAACCCATTTAAACACCTAATAAATAAGGGTGTAACATTTCTTTGGGATGATGATAGTCAAAAATCTTTTCAATAGTTAAAAGACTATCTAGAAAATCCACCAATTTTATTGCTTCCTATGCTAGGAAAACCATTCCTTTTATATCTATCAACAATAGATCAAGCCTAAGGGGCACTTCTAGTTCAACATGATGATAAATGTAAAAGAGCATGTAGTGTAATATATAAGTTATACACTAGTAGAATATGAACACATTCATTTAAAAACCCTATTTATCCATGGTCTTCATAGCTTAGAAACTATGACATTACGTGTTGAATAATAAGACCATGGTCATTTCAAAAGTAGATCTGCTCAATTATATACTATCTAAAATATATTTAAAAGGTTGAATATCTAAATGGATCATGCTTCTTAGTGAATTTGAGATAGAGTATGTGAACTACAAAGACATCAAGGGAAAGTTCTTGCATAGTAGCTTGATTAAGCACCCCTTGCAAATATAAATCCACTCACATTCTAATTTCCCAATGAATCCATCATGACCATCATTAAAACACCTCTTGAGTAGTAGCTCTATAAGCTACATTTTTATGGATCATTCATATCACATAGATTAGGGGTAGGACTTTTATTTATCACTCCACATGGGGGATCTAATCCTTAAGTCATAAAAAATTAGGTTTCCTTATACCAATAACATGGTTTAATATGAATCACTCATGGTAAGGATTTAACAAGTATTAAAATGAAACATACATCATCTAAGGGTTTATGGTTATTCACAATTAATCATCAATAAGGTTTTATACTACTTTTAGACCAAAGATGACAAGTTGGTTCCCTACAAGGCTATAGTCGACACTCTAAAGTAGCAGATTATTGATATCTAGTTTGAGCATATAGCAAGAGCTAATAATAGAATAAAAAATCCCATAGATATAATTAGTTCTTTGATTTGATATATGGACATGGCAAAGGACTACCAATTCTTGTTGAAAATATAATAGTGCCAACTCATGAACCATCAACCATTGTAATGATTTATGATATTATTGGTCCCATCTCTACTTGGTATTCTAACTTATATGCCTATTTACATGACCATGTTTTACCACCAAACTTATCCTAAAAAAAAACTAAATCCTTCATCCATAATGTCCAACATTATACCTTACTCAGACCAACCTTATACCACTATAGTTTTGATATAATTTTAGTTTGTTATTTACCTTATGTAGAATCTATACTAGCATTACAAGAATTTCATGAAGGGGTATGTGGATCCCACACTATAAGGGTAGTCATATCCAAAAAACTCTTACGTATTGGTTATTATTGGCCAATGAGGGGCATAGTTGCATCTACATATGTCAAAAGATGTGATAAGTGTCAACATCATGCTAATCTAATTCATGCCCCAACCAAGACTTTGAAACCAATGTTAACACCATGGACATTTACTACATGAGGCCTAGATCTCATTGGTAAGATAAACTCCACCTCATTAGATGTATATAAACATATCTTTACCACCACAAAATATTTTACTAAGTGGGTTGAAGCTATACCCCTCACTTACATGATTGGAAAGCAAATTTCCAAATTCATATTTAGCCATCTCATCTACCAATATGGTATCCCTTCTGACATTATATCTAATAGTGGAGGATCATTCAAAAATAAGGATGTCAAAAATATATGTGTTGAATAAAAAATCACACATAATTTCTCTATGGCATAATACCCTCAAGGTAATGGCCAAGATGAAGTATAAAATAAAACCATTATTAACATCCTCAAAAAGATTGTCAATGATGTTGGTCATAATTGGCACTTTTAGATATTTTGTACCCTCTAGGCATATCATACCAATCATTGTAAATGGATAGGAGACACTCCATACTCACTTCTTTATGGTACTAAATCCATTCTTCCCATTGATGTTGATTAACCATCATTATGAATCTCTTTCAAACATGTTATGGATGAAAATGACTATCACGTATCTCACCTATAAGAGTTAGAGTTTCTTGATGAAAATTCATAGACACAGTGAACAATCTTAAAAAATATTATAATTGACTCTATGGTAATGATAATAAGTGCATGAAACATATATAATTAAAACTTGATCTTATCCTCAAATAGAACCAAAAGAATACAATGGCCAAAAATAATCATAAAGGTAAGTTCAAACCTAACTGGGTTGGTCCTTTCATCATTAATGTAGACTATGGCACAAGAACATACATGATCACCACACTAGATGGGGATGAACTTGATGATCCTATGAACATTATATACCTCAAGTGGTACTAAAATTGAGTGATATGATATATTATCTATGAGGAACATTCTAATTTATACCATCTTATCAATATTCTTCTTTGTACTATACCATTTTGACTTCCTATCATCCTATCATTCTACCAACCTATCATTATCCTATCACTTATCTATTCTACCATCTTATTATATCAACCAAAGCATGTTTTGATCCATCCTATCCTATCCTATTTTCCTTTGGTTCATCCTTTAGTTTCATGTTTTCATCATGAATAATTAGATCAATTTTAATAGTTGTTTCAAGTAATACCAGACAAAGGTAGTATTTTGGAGTTGTATAATAGAATATTTGGAAGTTACATCCTTCATTTATTATTCCCTTATTATCATGTTTATTTATACGAGCCTGATTATATCCACCTATAGGTAAAATCAGTGTTTCATTTGTCTTGTTACTAATTTTAACCACCTATGGGTAAATTAGTATCATTGATCTGATCCATTATATCCTAGTTATAACCACTTGTGGGAAAATTAGGTGTAACATTTATTTATTGTGCCTTAACATATCAACTTTCCATTCCTATGTCATATTGTTCCATCATACCAAATATGCCTATTTTGTTTGAATTAGCTGCTACATTAGTCAGATTCCTCTACTAAAATGTGGAACTACTATGACCTAGGGCCATTTTGGGACTATGTGGGTCATGTTTGATTCACTTTAAGGTTAGATCAATCCCCCTTTCCATCACACTCTCTCCATTTTATCAGAATCCATTCAAATTTTACACACTCTCACCATTTTCCAAAAGTGTACCATTTAATGTCTTGTCATTCTCATTCGAGTTGAGATACCTACAAAATTCTAAAAAAAATCAAAACCATTTAGAAAAATTAAAAAAAAACATTGACCACTTATTTTCTTTAAGGATTAAGGGAACCCTTACTAAGTCATTATAAATCACTTCTCACTTAGTTTCCCCATCATTTTTGTCCTTTTATCCCATGCTCTCACCATTTTGTGAGTTCATTCCTATTTTTCTATCATATCCATCATGCTTATTTTTCATCAATTATCATTTGTATTCCTATTTTCTGAGAGAACTACATTCGACCTAAAGTTTTATTAGATATATCATCCATGTAACTATTTAGGTATCATCCACTTACCTAACACATATGGAGATATTTCATCCACCCCCTTCCTTTTCTTCTATTCCCCCATTATGTTTGTTAGTTAAGTTTTTATTTATTTTCTAGGGGTAATGTTCATTACATTGTTTGTGATAACATTAGGACTAATTATTAGTTGTTTCTTTTATTTATTTTTTGTATGCCTATTTATTTAATTTAAGTACTACTTCCTTGATTCAAGTTTATGTGTGTTCATTGGGTGATTCCTTGCACACTTAATCTTAAATCCATATATATTCATACATAAACATTGTCAACATGGTTTTTGTTATTGATGCGTTATTTTCCATTATGTATTAGATCATGGGAGTCATTCCTTATGCATATTTTGACTAAGTATTCATGGTATTATATTATAATGACTACCATTAAGTGTTATATAAAAAATTAGCTTTGAGAGTCATACACAACAATGATAGTATTAACATCTCCTCAATACTAGCACCAGTAGTAATCCTAATCCAATCCTAATCATATTCAAATAGAGTAATTAAAAAATTAAATAATTTAAACCTTCATTAGTTCAGATGAGCATCTCCCTACTACTAGTTTATCCCAATTCATATTTATCCTTTGTATCAAGTTATCATCATCATGTTTTCAATCATCAACTATCAATCATGTTTGCCACTATCAGGGTATAATGCTTATAATTGCCTTTGGGCAAACCATTGTACACCATCCCACCTACATTCTTAGTTATTAAAAATACCTTTGGTAAAATCATTATGTTGTCATCAATTCTAATAATTTATTTTTTCTACCCACTTGGGTCATGTTGTTATCCTATTTGTCTATCGTAACTAGGGCAACTCCATCTTCTTAATGATCATAACCACCTTTTAGTAAATCATTGTGTTATAATACCACATTGCCACTATATGGGTATAATTATTATAGTTTCCTTTGGGCAAACCATTAAACACCATCCCACTTGCATTCTCAATTATTTTTACCAACTTTGGCTAGAACATTGTATTCTCACCCCATCATTTTTGTCTGTTTGGTCCCCTCATTTCCTTATTTTGAGGGACCATTTCCTGACACTTTTTCAAACTACTCCCTTGAGGGGGAACCCTAAAGTTCATCCATCATTTTTGAAGTCATAAGAACAATAGGACAATTTTATTCCTTAAAAATACATTACTATGCTTACAATATACAACACCTTCCCAAACACTGGCAAATTGTAGACATCTAAAATTATCCACCAATGGATTTATACCCAAATTTAGAGCAATTATTACCAACCTATTAAAATAAAGCCTAAAAATCTATAAAATTCTCAAGTTTTGCTTCATCACATGTAATTAAATCAATTTAACCCATAAATCAATTAAATTAAACAAATTCACAAATCATTTAATTTAAAATCTTAAAAATATTCAAAATGCCTAACAAGAATTAATTAACATCAAATCCTAATCAAAGCCTAATGGAATTCATCCATGATAAAATAATTCAATTATCAAAAGTGAAAATTCAATAAATATCCTAAAGAGAATCTTAGAATCTAATCATAGCCTTTTGTGACTTGTCCAAATGCAAAATATCTCAAATCACACCTATCCAGGCTAATTATGAGATTTTGGACACATATCAAACCTACTAATTTTATCTAAGCTAACCAAGGTTAGTATTTAACCCATTCTAAGTCATTTCAAAGCCTATAAGAGCAAGCCTAGAGCTCTTCATTTAGAGAGCTTGGAACATAGTAGAATTATAATACTAGATTGGATTTCATGAAGTAAATACATAAGTGTTATAATTACAAAATCAATCCAAGCCATCAAGCCAACCATGGTTCAAAGAGGAGACGGAGATATCCAAGCCCCATTGATGAAGACCTATTAAGCACAATCTGAGAAAGCTAATGAAGAGATCTCTTAGAGTAATCAAGGAAGGTAAGGAAAGTTTTCATTTCTTTGAATTTTAGTTATTTATTCATTTGGTTTTTTTACTAAGATCCCCCCCATGATCTAGGCCTAAATATATTAGATTATTTAACATGTTTATTTCATTGTTTTTAGAACTAACACCATACTAACCTGCTCTCATGAGTCAAATTCCTAGATCTCATGTTGGACATTTATATTATAAAAGGAGTTAATGATAATGAGGCTTCCTCCATATTTATAGTTCTCTAAATTATATAATACTTATTAAAAATATAATGGATTATATTAAGGGAGTCCCCTTAAAATTCCAACTAGGTCACCTATCTCTTTTGCCAATGGTAACCCCCATAGAGTAGCTCTAGCTTCTACCCAATGACTAGTTTTGAATCTTGTACTCCTATCATAGGTATCAATAACTTCACCCTTGGAATTCCTTATAATTCCTCCTCCTCCTTCCCTCTCTGGGTTTGCTTTAGAATCTCCATTAAATTTTAAATTTACCTAACCCAAAGAAGGAACCTTCCACTTAGTAGATTTACTTAGTTCAATTATTAGGTCAACCAAGGGAGTACTTATAAAATCTAAATATTATTTCATGTAAATAATAAGTTC
Organism: Torreya grandis; assembly: GCA_037957365.1. Lineage (NCBI taxonomy): Eukaryota > Viridiplantae > Streptophyta > Pinopsida > Cupressales > Taxaceae > Torreya > Torreya grandis. The sequence goes on from JARHVA010003291.1 coordinate 1,192,717, forward strand.
TTGTATTACTCAATACAATTTACTTTTTTCCTTACACACCTTGAAATTTTCCACAAGATGTTTTTTTTTAAATTTGGAGGGACACTCTCAATCTATAACTCTTGAAATTCATGAACACTCTATAATTTATTTCCTTCCAAATACCCCACAAGGTATTAGGTAAATCCCAACTCCAAAGCTTCTTTAGGGTACCCCCATTTTAAATGGAGCTTTGTAATAGTTCCAAATCTCAAGTAATGAGGAAGATTGGACCCAATCCATCTAAATGCTATTGATAATTTTTCCCCAAAGCTTTAAAGAAAAGGATCATCCCAAGACTAAATAGAAAACCAATTACTCTTCCTCACACAATTAGAATATATTGACAATAACTAACCCACATTTTTAAATATTATCCATATGGAGGATTTTGTTTTTAACTACCATCTAGAGGAATATATTTACTTTAGGAATTAAAAATTTTAACAATAATTTTATTTAAGGAAAACCACTTATGGGTCCATCTAAAAGTAAGTCATAGCCATAATTGACATTATAATTCTAATCAATTGATTTATACCAAACTAGTTCATATTCTTTGGGAAAATTCAAAATATGATAACCTATGAGAAGGAAATTTATATTATTAAGGATGGTTATCTCTTCAAGACTTATATTGTCAACTTTGAGTTTAAACAATTATTTGCTTCTATCAAAAACCTAAATGTAGTCTATTGCATTAGTACTATAAATACTTTAAATTGATATACTGATTTGATTCCATGGAACTAAATATGTTAAGGGATGGTCTATAATCTGAGTATTTCCAAAATATGGTCCTTTCCCCATTCCCAATATTTTATTTACTTCCTCTAATAATAAGTTCTCTGCTACTAATAATATGATATCAAAAGGAAGATCCTGTAACAAATTAATTTTCCACCACCAACATGGCACTCTCTCTTGCATCAATATATTTGGATTTTAAAATTGAAATCAATTGGATTATATCATTAATGAATCTTCATCCTAGTTTGGAGATCAAAGTTTGATTCATATATTTCATATTTATTATTACTAATCCTCTTAGGTGTCTTTGGAGACAAACCTTATCCCATACAATAAGGTGAATTTTATTTTTGTCCTTTGATCCTAACCAAAGGAATATTTTTTTAATCTTTTTAATTTGATCAGTTATGATTATTAACATTTTAAACAATGAAATAAACTACATTATAAGTATATGGATAATTATTTTGATAAAAGTTAGTTTCCCCATATGGGATAAAATTGATCCTTTACAATTGATGTGCTTATTTTGAAAGCTATCACGAAGGGGATTTAAACATGGATAAGTATCAGACCAACAAAGAGTGGCATACCTAATAAATAATAAGGGAGTGTTTAGATATATAATCCAAAAATTATAGATATATTATATGCATCATAAAAGGAATATTTAATAAAAACATCAAACTTTTATCAAAGTTAATCAAATGCTTGGAAGCTTCTTCATATAAATTCATCAATATTTTAAGTTACCTAGATTATTTGATAGAGGAATATATAAACACCATCATGTTATCCATAAACTATTTATGAGAGGAAGGATTCACTCTTTAATCCCACTTAAAACCCTTGATTTTCCCTTGGGTAATTGTAGTGATATTGATCTAATAAAAGATTCAACCATGATAGTAAAAAAGAAAAGGGAGAGAGGATCACCAAGTCTAATGCCTCCTTTGGTTTTTAAATTACCCACGAGGAACACCATTACTAATAAAAAACATAGTTGTAGATATACAAGCATGAATCACAATTCTAATATGAGGGTGGAATACAAAATGAAGTAACACCTTATCCAAAAAATCCTAATTTAGCATATCATAGGCCTTATTCATGTCTAGTTTAATGGCCATATAAAATTGGTTACCTTTATCCATATAATATAGGGTTTCATGTTTAATAATGATTCTATCTTGAATTTTTATTCCCATCACAAAACCACCTTGATGATTATAGATGATATTCTCGATCAAAGGATGTAACCTTGGATCTAAACATTTTGTGAATATTTTGTAAATTGTGTTGCATAGGTTCATAGGTCAAAAATATTTAAAATTGGAGGCACTTGATTTATTTGGAACCAACACAACAAAGGTGTTATTTAATTCTCTTAAAATATTTCTTGGTGAAAATAAAACATACACCATAGTTATCAAATCTATTTTTATTATATACCAAGTGTTGGAATAAGGCAATAGAAAATACATTTGGTCTTGGAGCCTTTTCTTTATTCATAAAAAATATCACTTTCAATTTCATCCATAGAAACTAGTTTGATGAGCTAATGTTCTCCTCTTGAGTAATCAGTTGAGGGATGTTACAAGGAAACTATTCCATACTCCTCTCATTCCCAGAAATGATCTTAGCAAAAATATTTTTAAAATATTTCATAGCCTCCCTTTTTATGATTAACATATCATAACTATTATCCCCTCTTACCAAAGAGATTTCATAATTTTTTTTATGAATCTAATGACTAATATTATTTTGATGAGATAATATAGTATTGTGGTCCCCTTATATGAGCCATATTTCCCTAGATTTTATTCTCCAAAAATATTCCTCTTTGAAAACTATGGAATGGTACTCATAATTAAGCGTTTTCCCAAGAAAAGGAATATAAGTGTTGTCCATGCTCTACCATATATTATTTTAGCTGAGTTAATTCCTTTATTACATTATTATTTTTCTCAAATATGTTACCATAAACATATTTATTCTAGAATATAATCTTATTTTTCACCTTTTTAAGCTTACTAGCTAGATTAAACATGACATATCTGTGATAGTCGTATTTACACCAATATTTAATTCTATTGAGAAAATTAGAGTTCTAGATCCACATGTTCAAACAAAAATGGTGTCCTCTCATTTTTTTGAAAAGACTCCATGCTTGGAATCATAGGGTTATGATCTAATCCAATTCTTGGAAATGATGAGAGACAAAAATCTTAGAAAAAAATCCAATCTAAAAAGATCAAGAATCAATCCAATCTTTCCTAAAATAGAGTTTCCCTAGTTCTTCTATTAAACCAAGTAAAATGGGATCTTGTCAAATTAATATCTATAAACCTGTGAACAACTATAAAATCATAAAAATCCTTCATACTATCCATAAAAACCTAACTACCACCTTTCTTTTCCAAGGGGGAGAGAGGTGTATTAAAATATCCAACAATCATCCAACACACACTACCAAAATTTTGTTTAAACAAAGTAAGATCCTATTGTAGGCACTCATTTATCACCACTTTCATGTCTAATCTAAGTACCAAATTTATTTCTAACAAAAAATTTAATTTAATCCTAGAAATCATTGGATTTACAAATTTCATCTACGTAAGGGATATAATCACCTAGAAACATGTCAAGGCTTGCTTACTCAAGGTATTACCTTGTATACACCAATAACCTAGCTTGAATTTAATCCTAATAAAATTTCAACCTAGTGAATTGACATTTTATTCCTTTTGATCTATTAATATAAAACATTAAAATTATTCCTAAATGCTAAAAAAATTAAGCAATATTAATTAAAAAACAAAATTCACTTCGCTTGCTTAAGTAAAAATTCAAAATTGAATTAGCAGATTATATTTTTTGAGAAAGGAACTTTTTAATAAATATGAGGTAAAAGTAAATGTAAATAATAATATATTTTATTTATTCTTAAAATTTAAATAAAATTTGGGTCACAACCTCATAAATATCTTTTATGAGTTGTCATGTCTTATAAATATCTAAAATGAGTTGTCAAGCCTTCATAATTTTTTTGGCCTAACCTAGGGTTAACCTAAGCTCAACCTAAGTTATTTTAGACTCAAATAAGGTTAAAATTAAACCTAACCACTCTAGGGTTAGATTTATTTTTAATACCTATAAATACAAGTGCCCTCACTCTACCCAAACAAGCTTTTGTGTGTAAGGTTGTTTTATAGGAATACCTTCAAGAAGCCATCAAAGCAATGTTATAATGCCATTTTTTATATCAATAATTTTCACACCAAGCCAAACCAAGCCAAAAAAATCCACATTTTGTCTTAGATTAGTTATTTCAAGATGGAGAATGTATTGATCAAAGTCTCCAATTCCATAAGACAAATAAGAACATCTTCTATGCCAACAAGTGAACACTAGTTTTGACAAGTGTGGTAACATTATTGGATGTTTTTATCTATTATTTATAGTTTTATTCATTTTTTTAATCTCAACCTATTACTTAGGTAAATATTTTTTTTATTTTTCATTTCATTGTTATATTTGAATTCTCTTGATAGTCACTTCCAAGGAAATAATCATCACATTTTTTCTCTTAGATTCCTAAAGTTATATAATGACATATCTAGTAGGATCATGCATCCCTTATGGACCAAGTGAATGATATGTAACCTTAAAAATTATTAAAATAATCACTTAAATATTCAAATTTTCAATTTTATGCTCAAAATTCTTATCATTTTATTTAGTCACTAATCAATGACTTCACCCTACTGACCGATGGCTTCACCTGTTTTGTCATCTATTTTGTGATAAATTATTTTGTATAAATTGATGAGTTCACTTGAAATGGTGACTTTTCTCTATGGTGAAATCAAAAACATTTACCTATGTAAATTGACCTTTGTGTAAATGATAACATTAGCAAATTCAAAAGGTGACTTCAACCCTATATTTTGATAGCTTCACCAGGTAATTTTACTTGTGATTTTTGTGAATTCACCTTATTTTAATCCATAATCAATGGATTTGTCTAGTCTAATTAGTGACTTTTCCCTTATTTAGTGGTGACTTTACCAAGAACCATTTTTTAGCTATTTTGTTCCATAGAGAAATCAATGATTTTTCTCTATTGTAGAATCAATGACTTTGCACTATATAAAAAACCCCGAGAGTTGAAAATGAAAAGTTGTTTGTTGGTTGTATTATTTTCATAAAGATAAGATAACCCCCAAACATTTTTTTAAGAACCTAAGTGGATAAAGAGATGTCTAAACACTTCTAAATTTTCATACACACGTTTTAGTTCTTAAAATTTACCTAACACACCTTGTTTTTTTTTTGCATTTCAATATCACAAGAGGAAACAATGCCAAGGTGCCAAAACTTAATTCACATATTGTCTGGCAATTTTTAAAAATATATTCACTTTATATTAGATATCTTAAGATCATTTATTTTTTTTTCCTTATTTTTTAATTAGTTTTAAAGTTCTTAGATTAATTTCTTTTGGAAAAATGAACTTTGCATGTATGCTCTCCCTTGTCCCCTTTAGGGAACTTGGGTGATCAAAACTGACTTGTTTATTGCCTTCTTTATTTATCCTAGAATAAAATAAATGTCATGTATGCTCTCCCCAAGATCCAAGTGACTTGGGTGACCTCTAGAGTTATTTCAATTTTCATTTGTTTATTTTTATATATTGTATTATGGGTGAGAGTTCATCACCTCTTCATAATTTATTTAAGGGTGTGTTGACATAAGGTTTCATATCATATAATCATATCAACCCCAATCCATGGTGGGGTATATAAATTGGGCACATGATACTAGGATTGAATAGTGGATGAGTGCTTAGACTGCCATTCCTAATGAAAACCTAAATCATTTCATGCTAAACACTAAATTTCACTAAGTAGTACATGGTTGAGGCCATTATGCAAAGAGATAGAGATTTTCATAATAAGTTAATGAGTTTAAATCTAATTGATGTGATTCATAATTATTTTATCCACAATTTGGACCATTTATATCATTTCAAAACTTATAGATGCACCCATCAAATATTTTACCAAATGTTGAGTACTACACACTCTAAGTTCATGCCATCTACCAATGCTTGAGAGAAATAGGGGGCTTAAAAATATACCTACATGCACTCTTTAATTTTTATATTAACACTTAATTCCTTTTGAGAATTGGTATATCCATGGAAATTTTGATAAAAGATACACATGCCTTGTCATTTTTAGGGATAAGACATGCACTTAGTGATTTTTCATTTTTATTTTACTAACATATATCTTTGGGTCTAAAATTTTTTGTGTTAATGTTTAAACAAGTATAAACCTTCACATATTACACACCAATTTTAACCAATAGGTGTTATGCTACCCATTTTGTTTCAAACATTTACCTTGGAGTTTCTCTAAAAGCCATTTGTGTTCGAATTATTTGACAGAGTGTTATTACATTGTCAATTATGTTTCAAAATTTTGACTTGGATTTTCTCCAAAACTATGTTTATACCACTTGTTTGAATGAAAATATTCATGATGCCCATTTTATTCCAATGCTTTCCTTGCTTTAAACCAACTTCCAAAATTATTCATACATTTTATTTCTAAACACATGATTACACTCCCTATTTGAGTCTATCCTTTTTGCCTTTAGAAATCTGATTTTGTTATATTAAATTATAAATTAAATATTTAAAAGTTCATATCCTAAACTACTTAGGTCTATGTCGAAGCCTCTTCTAATTTTGGCTTAGTTTGTTTACCTCTTAGATTTGGATTGTGTTTCTTGGATTAATTTCTTATTTGGCTGAATAGAACTTTGCATAGATTTTGAGGTATTTTGTTGTGCCAAATTTTGTTACCATGTAGCTTGTTTAGAGTTTATTATGATAGGTTCTAAAATTTCTTGAGTCCATTTTTTAAGAGTATTTTTTAATCCAATTACCAAGTTTTTTTCCAATCCAATTACCTTATAATTAGATTAATTTCTATCTTATTTACTGAGTTTATCCAATCTAATTACCTTAGATTTTGATTTCCTTTACATTATTTTTTAGACCGACCTTTGTTTTTTAAAGTCTATCTTTGTGACTTTTGACAAAATACCTAGCATTATTTTCCATGTTGATGATTATAACTGCCTTTGAGAAAATCATTATCCTTTAAAACCTAGTTTAGAAGTCTAGCTTTGTGTCATTTGAACAAATATCTAACATATTTTTTTTGTTTTCCCTAACTCATGATTGTTCTACTTTGCCTAAAAACCTTTTCCACTAATTATAACCATCTTTGGGTAAATCAATACCTATTAGACTAGTTTCACAACCCTTATCTCAGACCTAGATTAGACATTTTACCCTTTGTACCCCTTTTATAAATCCAAAGGTTGTTTTCCTCAAACCTCATTTATTTTTCACATTAGATCTTGATTTTCAAGAGACTTAGTCATACATCTAAACATACTTCACTATATATGTAGTGAAACCATGTACAACCCAAACTATAAGAAATTTTCCATTAATAACCCCTTTTTCAATAATCATATGGTGATTATATATCATATGATATAGATACATATCCCTCTTATAATTTTACATACATTAAATAATTTCAAGAGCCACTAGTGCATTAGTTGGTTAATGCACCATCTTATCTAAGCCAAGAGTAAGAATAAATGACATAATACATTGCTAAAATGATACCTATTATTGAATAAAGCAATAAAAATACCCTTACTATGTAACAACACATAAAATTTATGACCCATACTTGTTTGATCATCATTTTATAGAAAATAAAGATGAAATTATAGCTATGGCAATAGAAATAGGAGATAAATTCCCACCAAACTTCCCACATGAAATTCTTTCTAGTTTGATTAGAACACCTAGTAACATGCCTCATAACCAACATTTTGAATAAATGTCAACTAGTTACAATCACCTTTAATGCAAATACATTAATAGATCTAAAGTGCACTTTCCAAATGGAAATTTCCCATGGATGATGAACTAGAACAAGTACAATAAGCATACTAAACTTACCTTAACCTAGCTAATAAATTTAATGTTATGGTTGTTTCAAACACACTACTTATAGAGATAGATCCATCAACATGGAAAAAAAAGTTCTTCAGACTATGAAAATAAAAACATAGACCCCTGTATCAAAATCACACTGGTAGGAGACATGTATAATGCCCCCATTATGATATAAGAAATAATTACTCAAATGGAATACCTCACAAAAAATTTAAAAGATGCCATGAAAGTGAATTTTAATGTGAAACAAAGTGGTTCTAATATACCAAAGATCAACACACAATAGATTCTTCTATCCAACACCTCAAGGGGTTTGAAAGAAGAGGGGGAATATATGCCTAGTTCTCAAACACAACAAGTAACTTCCACTCCTCAACCAAATACTTATTCCAATATGTAATAGGGTGAAGTAGACAAAAATAATAGACCAACATATTTCCTCAACAAGTGGACAACACTACACCACCCAAGTAGGGGATGACTAATGTTCCACCAACATAATCATAAACCAATATACCAAAAACATCTCAAATGTTTCCTAATCAACAACATGTGTTTAACTAACAACAAGGTTCTAATGTTCAGTAGGTACTAGGTGATATACAATAATTTCCTTTTATACATATATAATGGGGATATAAATTTCAATACCTTCAATAATAGGGTTTTATCTAGTAGTGGGTACCCTTCATATAGTAGGGTTTAATGATTAGATAACAATTTCACACCCAAACCCATCAATATCAATATATTCTACCTCGCCAAATGCCTTTACTACAATCATAGTTCACCAACCAAGGACATTCTGCCAACCCTAGCCAGAATGTTTACCAATATCAATGTGTTATGTATCAATAGTACAATCTTAATGTAGGATATATATTCATATTCATTTGAGTAATCATACAAACATTCCATAGTATGCCATTTTAACATACCCTAGTCAAGGTAACCCACCTTTGACTATACAACCCAAAGAATAGTCCATGCAATCCAACCTCCTAGCTCTAAAGCTATAGAAAATGAAGGATGAAATTAAATCTATTCAAACTAGAAAGAAAACAAATATTTTCAAAATAGATGAGATATGATCGTATCCATTCCATATGGATTATCTCCAAATACCTTTTCCATTGGGTTATGAGCCACCCAAATTTGATAAATATAAGTGGAAAGGTGACCCAAAATAGCATTTATAGGAATTATTTGTTTTTTTATAACTAGTGGCCTATAATGACATATATTTTCTTCTCCTATTTCCAATAAGTTTAGCTAGATAAGCCTTTAAATGGTTTCTTAAACTATTAAAGAATTATGTGTTAGACATTGAAGACCTTTTAGATAAGTTTATAAAACATGTTTCATATAATATTGAAACATGAGATTACAGTTGAATATTTGAGCTAAGAAAAATAGAGAAATGGTGAAAGCTTTGATGCTCACTTGCAATGGTGGAGAGCACTTGTGATCTGGTTCACTCATAATTTACCAATCAAGTAATTGGTTATGATATTTATCAAGAGCCTACATAGAAAGATATCTTATCATATAGAGATGCAATGTGATCACATGTTTGAAGAAGTTATTGATAAAGGGATACATATTAAAAATTCATTTTCCAAATTATCTTCTTCTAATCATAATTAAATCCAAAATAAACATCAAGGCCAAAAACAAATCCAAAACCAAATCCATAACCATAACCCTATCTAAATACTAGCTTCAATGTTAGCTTAGTCTAATACTAATGAAATACCAAAGGCCTATAAATGTAATAAAAATGTTTTTGGTAATTAGGTCACTATATCATATCATTTTCAAATGGTTAAAACATTGGTTATTCATTTACCTTTGCCCATTCAACAACCACCACTTCCATTCATTAAACCAAGACCTCCATATAACCTTCCACAAAATCCATCACAATTACAAACACCTCCTCTAAGGAGAAGACTGCCCATTTTTAGATCATTTAGTGACCTCAAAGATCATATTGAATTTCTACTCCATAGGTTATTTTAAGTAAATATGATTAGCTAGCCTATGCCAAAACCATTTCTTGAAGGAATTCCTTTTCCTAAATAGCATAAATAACACAAGATTTATGAGTATGTCAAGTCAATAGACATTCCATATGATGGTACATATATTTGAGGAATTTGATTGATATTATGCTTGAGAATTGATAGATACAATGGGATACCCATGCTCCTACATCTAATCATAACTTAGGTACCTACCAAAATCCCTTTCCTCAACATAACAACTAACAACAACACCAATAGTATTAATAAAAACCACAAATGATACCACCACAATAATATCAAAAATGATAACAATATAAATAATAGTAAAATGTTTGGGACTAATGTCAAACTAAATAATCCAACCAAGGATGCCACCATGCCATTGTGTATACTTATACTAATGTTATAGGACATATTATGTGTAGTCATGTTTTCACCATTACCATTAACACCCATCCAAATACCAATATACTAATAGCTTTAGATAATAATGAATATCATCCAAATAATGCCTACTAACCTCCTTATATTGATAATCCTTCTTTAGACCATGTCAATATCCAAGCTTAATACCACCCAAAAATTACCATTTTAGACATATTTACCTCTTCATTGAATTACCAAGGCCTTATACCTAATCAATATTACACAATATTAAATATATGATCCAATATTTCTATCAAAGGCCCACATCCAAATTCCATGAATGAACCCATTCATACCTCCATGCCTATAAAAAATAAGCCAATTTCAAAAATTGAAAGGAAAACTTATGACATTATGGAGTAGCCACAAAAGACATTTATAAAAATATCTATCATGGATTTTTCATGCAACTATAGAGTTAAAAATAACATACTAAATGAATACCTAATCCAATCCCTTGTACCTAATGAAATCATTCATAATAAATCTCAATCCATGGTAGGACATTTATCCCCTAGACAATGACTTACCTTTGACCAAGTGACATGTCATCCTTGAGCCCATTACATTATAATCCATTGTACATCGATATTCATATAACAGGACATATAGTTAAATATGTACTTATAAATAATGGTATTGGATTAAAAAATGTTTCTCTAAAGTTTTTAAATCATTTTGGATGCATAGTAACCTACCTTCAACTAGATACCATTATTATCAAAGCATATGATAATGAAGGGAGGGAATCACAAGGAACCATCAGCTTGCTAGTGGTCATTAGACCTTTGATCCATTGTACTCAATGATATGTTATTGACCTAGAGTTATAATACAAATTAATCTTGGTGTGACCCTAGATCTATGAAATCATATCCATACCTTCCACACTACATCAATGTATTATATTTCCCCATTCATGGATGGAAGTAACCATACCAGCTAATCTCTAACCTTACCAATATTGTAAACATCTTGAGGTAGATTACATGAGGTATGATTATCATTTTAACCTAAATAATATGCCTAAATTTTTTTAGATATTTTCCAATAATGTCTCCAAGGTGAACAAGGATGTTGTTGAGGTGTTATGTGTGTTATAATGACAATGGCAAAGTGTGCTTCAATGAGTTTTAATGTTTTTACTTGGTCCTTCAATGTCTAACTTAATGAGTCAATTGATGGATGATATTTATGGTATATAAATTATTAATAGACCCTATGGGGTGTTATTATTACTTAGAATTCTTATAGAAGTAAAAAAAATTCTTCAGAGCAGTCATATGAGTGTTTACATTCAAGTAGTGATCTTGGAAAATAAGACTAAGTAAGCAATTTGATGATATCATATTTTAAACATGTGAAGGTTTCAAGAGTATTGTGATACATGGATGGATTCCCATATTGAATTTTATCATGTGGTTCAAATTTTAGGTCATGAGTTTGAGCATATAAAAATTTATTAAGGTGTAGATTTGGCCTTCCAGGCAGATTGCAGTGGGTTCTACACTTAGCAAAATTTGCAAGAGGAGATCTAACAGTGAGCATTCAAAAGATATAATGATGAGCATCTAAGATACAATGGTGAGAACATTATCATGAATATATATATATATATATATATATATATATATATATGGTTCTCATGAATTTAATATGTCAAAGGATGCTCATAAGGCATGTGGGGATACCAAGTGGTGAAAGTTCATTGGAGACTAACTGTAGGGTATGTAGAGGGCACACAAGGCTACCAAGTGGCTTGATCTTGGAAGTGAGGATCTAAGATCAATAGTGAATGATGAAAGCTAAAAACTATGATACTCCTAAGGAAATCAATGGAGTGTGTTTGAACAAGTTTCTAGGTGACACGAGATGAAGTCATGTGTCTGCAATGTTTTCATTACACAGTGATCATTGGCATTTGAATTAGCATAGGGAAAAATGAATATATAGTTTTTTGCTATTATATTTTTATCTAAGAGGAATTTTTTGATGATTTAAAAATAAAACTTGAATAGCAATTCAAGGTGCATCTATAAAATTTTATTAGAAGGTCTGGATGTTTGTAAAGTTGTATATATTGATATTTAAATTTAATTTTTTGTTTATTCATGATGTTATTATATACAATACTATTATTTGAGTAAATTTTTATTTATAAGAAGAGTGTTTTTGTGGATGTATTCATTTGAATATGTCTTAGAGGTCATATGGAGTGGACCCATGTATTTGAAAGTGATATTGTGTTATTAGTTTGCTTGATGAAGTGTTGAATGGGTAATAGGTCTACATGAGACCTATAAGGGCTAATAAGGCCTTATTGAAAGGTGTAGCTACTTAAGTGTGACCCATGGATGCTCTAGACAACCTTTGACAATTAATTTGAGCTATGTCTTAGCATGATATAATTATTAAGGGTTAAGGCAAGTATTATGGCTAACCTATAAGTTGATATTCATGAAGACTCTATAAAGAGTGAAACTTAATGTAATGCTTTGAAGTCTAGGATGTGGATGTGTTGAGAGAGCAAAAGATAGAGGTAAAGGAAATAAATCAAAGGGAGTGTGACCAGTGGATGGAATGAATAACAAAGTAGATTGAGGATGATCAAATAAGTCTAGAGTGATTTTAAAGGGGTATTTGGATGCATTACTTGTATGAGTAAGTTTGAGTGTGTGTGAAGATTTGAAAGAGAGGTGGTATACATTTTTTCTCTAATCATATTTAAATTCAATTAGAGTTATGTATTTTTTGATTTTATAGGTGTTGTGTGGGTGGTCAACATATAGAATAAGTGGGTGATTTTTCATACTTAGGGGTGGGTGCTCCTTGTGAAGTGGGTGCTTCAATAAAATGTCTCATTTTTATGATCATATTATAAGACAATTAGTCCACGTGTTTTTAGGATTGAGAGTGGGTTTTATTCCCCAAAAGGGTTTCCCATGTAGACCTTCTATTGTGTGTGTGATCTTGCTCATATTTATAGTTCATTACTATAAATGATGTGTATGATTCATGAATGATAAATTTTAATTGGTTAAGGTATTGAAAGAATTAGACTTATAGTTTGGATTACCTAGCATCATTGATTCAACCCCCCTCTCACTAATTGTACCTCTAATAATTGGTATCATATCAATGCCTTCATTGTAATTTTAACTACTTTAAGGTGATCATAGGTACAATGAAAGACAAAGAGGCTAATATTTTTCTTCAAGGTTAACTAATATGTGATTTATTAGAGCTCAAATTTTCAAGGGAATAAAATGAATGTCTAAAAGAAAAAATTGAAAGTTTGAATAACATGAAGGGGAGTAAAAATTCAGACTTGGCTTCCTCTATATGTCATGAGATGCTTGAAAACATTGATAGTGTGAAGACATAAATAGGAATAATAGAATTAATAATTAAAATTTTGAATGTTTTGGTTGATACAAATTTGAATCAAATAATGGCTCAATTGAAAGGCAAAGTTATGAATTATATTTATGCACTATTACCTAAAGACAATCAAAACTACAACTCTAAAAAAGAATCCATTGATGAGATGTCTTGGGGTATTGATGATCAAACAAAAGGGGTGATTAAAATGAACAAATATATTTATTTTTTCAATAGACACTATCATACTTTTAATAAACATGGTCACAGATATAAGGATTGTACTTTCTCTCTAAGAAGAAGAAATGAGGGTCTCTATTATAACTACATTCAATAGGGACATATAGCCAAGAAATATAAAAGGGACATTTGGAAAAAGGATTTCTAATTTATTGACACCATCAAATGGTTCAATAAATACAAAACTAAGATTCAAAGAAAAAAGGAGCAGGACCCAAAGGAAGAATCCATGTTTGTACAAACTACCTTACATACTCAAGAGGATGAAAAAACGAAATGGTACATAGATAGTGGATCAAGTCATATAACATGAGAAAAGAGTAAGTTTATTTATCTCAAAAAACACAATTCAGGTTCACTAACTTTTGGTGACAACTCCACTAACATAGTTAAGAAAGGCTCTATAAGTTTGGATAATGGTCATATTAAAACTAAAAATGTTCTATATGTAAAATGTTTGAAAAAAAATCTTCTAAGTGTTATCCAAATGTGTAAATAATGAAATGTAGTGAATTTTCATGATAAAGGGTGTGAAGTGATAATTTCCAAGTTTGGAAAATTAGTTTCAAACACTGATAAGGCAGATATTAACTTGTATGTGTTCCATAAATCCAATAAAGAAGAGTGCTTCATGAATAAATTAGAGGAAAGATGGCTTTGGCATATAATACTTAGGCATTTGAACTTAGATAATATAGTAAGGATCAACTCAAAAGGACTAGTGAGGCATGTGCCTAAGATCACTATGATTCTTCATACTCTCTATAAGGTATGCCTTCATGGAAATCAAGTCAAAAGAAGATACAAATCTAAGGATCACTCTACCACAATACCATTAGAGTTGATCAACACAAACCTTTGTGGACCTATAAGAACTCAAGGAATTCA